>MU674512.1:11741-30405 GCA_026770625.1 Nicotiana glauca
CCCTCACTCGTCTTTCTTAGGATGAGAGACCAAACAACCTCTCCTTATAACGCCACCATCCTCCGCCACTGGAAATCGCCCACGGCGGCGGACGGTGGCCAAACACCCTCATCTTTACACCACCGCTTCCTCTTAACCTTTCCATTCCGAATCTTCATCCCTTTTTCTTCGAACCACCTTCAAGTGCTTCGAATATTAGATCGAAGAATCGGAGGCAAAACCTTAGCCGCCCCAAACCACCCCACCTTAACAACACTGAGCCATCTCGACCTCCCCTTCACTGATCTAGGCTTCGTTTCCTTCGAATCATCATAGAACCCTTCGAATCTTGATTCGAAGGGACGAACCCTAGCGCCGCCAAAAGATTCCCCGGTGGCGGTGCCATCTCCAATTGGTCCCAAACTAACACCCAATGACCTCCTTGACCCCCTCACCCCTAATCCACCATTAGTTTCCCTCGAATCCCTCCTGAACCATTCGAATATTAGGTTAGAGTTAAAACCAAAAAAATTCCAATTCCTTGAGAAGGTCGAGGCTGATTTTTGCCACCTGATAAGGGCTTTCACTTGTTCTTAACAAAGAGCAAGTGCTCAACCTTATTGGGTGAGTTAAATCGAAGAAGTCACTCACCAGGTCGGGATGAAATGGTGAGTTCCCCTGTTCTAAGTTATTTTTAGGTATTTCAATTTCTTCCTCTTCTTCTTTTCGTTTTCTTTTCTCTCTGAACGAATTAGTTAAAGATTTAGATTAGGTTTTGTTTCAAAAATTGTTAAATATTCGTTCTTTGTTTCCTGCTCAGTGAATGATGTGATAAATAGTTTTTAAATTTTGAACCATTTAAATATAGCTTGTTTCCTATTTTTGAAGAATGCTGGACTAGAATTAGATTGTGCTTGTTTGCATAAATTAAATAGCATTTTGCTGTTAATTAAATTATATTGATTTTTGAAAATTGATTAATCAGTTCGGGTGTTTGCTTAAAATAAATCAATAGTAATTTGCTTTTGTTTTGGCTGTCACTCGAATTAGTTTCTGATTACTTAACTGACTCTGTCTTGGAATTGGTCATTCAGACCCTTTCAATTTGAGTCAAATGGACCTCAGGTTCTGCCTGAACCTTTGAGGTTCAGGAGGGGACAGTCCAGGGGTGTTAAGGTCCCTGTTTGATTATCCATTAGGTCAAACTGACCCATATTTTTGGGTTGTTCTCAGAATTAGTTTGAGGGAGTAATTCACCAAGGTGTAAGGGAATTTCAGGGGTGGTTCAGGGGTGAATTTGAATTGGAACCATAAATAATTAATAGGTAGGCTGCTAATGAACTGATTGGGGACATTTCTGAGTAGAATTGAAAAAGATAATAGACAATTAATAGTGGGAGCTGCACTAAGGCTGATTTTAAGGGCTAAGATAGGATAATTAACTATCCTCTAAGGCTTAAAATCAGGAGGAAAAAAGAGTTTGAAATCTTATAAATAGAGAGATACATTCTGGAAAAAAGGAGGAGACACCTACTGAAAACATTCTGAAAAAAAAAAATCAAACGGTTTCTTTAGATAGAAATCCACAACAAATTAAACATTAAAAGTCTAAATTTGAACATCTTGAGATAATTTTAGAGTTTAAGAGTTTAAGGGTATAGAATCAGAAAAAGATAGCTTGAGAGATCCATTGAAAAGAAATAATCGAACAAAAGTCTACTGTTTCATTGTTTCTGATTTCATCCTTAAGGCTTCTTGTTTTGCTAAAGTCATCTATGAATCAATTGGATCGGAATGGTTTAATTTGGTCCTTAAAACTGGTCTGAATTGAATCTGGGGGTTAAAAATCATAGTTGAACCTGTTTGGAAATTTGGTTTTCAATCTGTGGATTTAAGTGTGTTGTGCTATCAAATTTGAAGTTGATTCTCTGGATTGTCTGCTTCATTTTTTGGGTTTTAAAAACTGGTTATTTACTTGCTGATCTTGCTGCTGGTGTCTGCTGTTTCCTCACCTTTTTTCCCTTTTTTAATTTTCCAGGTATAAGCCCTGAATCTCAGTGATATAGTATTCAATTTAAGAAGTGAAAAAATGGAGGATGTATTGCAACTTCAATTTTATTCCCTGTCTGTTGCCCCTATTTTTATTCCATGTGTTCATTCGTAGTATAGCTTAGTTAGGTAATTGAATTCTCATGCTGTAATTAACTAGATTATTGGACTGTTGGACTTTTATAGAATTATATGTGTGCCTGTTATTGGCGTTAGATTTAGTGTACTTAGTCGTGTTCTCATCAAATTTAAAGTTTAGAATTGGATACTAAGTTTAGTGGTGCTAATTAGCCTTGATGATAGTAGCAGAACATATTATCGTGATTTGAATCTGAAAACAACATATATATGTATATTAGAACCATGGTAACTTGGTGCTTCAATTTGCTTATCATTTTTTCTTGTTAAAATCAGAAATGAACATCAGTAGCTACTTCTAGTTTCCAGATCGCAATTAATTTTTATTTTATATTAACTAATGCTAGATAATTGTCAAATTTTTGAAACTATCAGCATGTAAACAAGTGAAAACATACGTGAGTTTTAAATTCCAAACAAGTGAGTTTGTTCAAATCCAGTTGTTATTAAAACCAATGCTTTGATACCCAAACAGGGCCTGCATTGCGTTTGGGCTCATTCACGAGCCCAACATGATGACCTCCTGTTAATTAAGAATTGGACTTATATTTGAAGACCAGATTATGAACAAATTTGGTCGAACAAGCTAAAAATAGTATTTCCTTTTATTTGGGCTAATTTCGAGGTCTATATGTTTTTAGAATGCTTTAAATAAGGATCAATTAATAATGCCAGTTAATTAGGTCTTCAGAGACAATCATTAATAGCATAACAATATTTTATTGTAGGATATCCTTAAAATAATTCGAGATGTCCCACGCCGAATAAAATTCTTGAATTGCGTGGCTTTCTTTGGTCATTTTTTTTATAAAATCTTTAGAAATTCGGGTAAGCCATTTAGCAAATGTCCATGGCTTCCCGCAAAGTTGATAATGTGTAGTTTCTTTAGGCGTGTTATTTAATAACATTACCTTCTTAAAATCGGGTGCACATTTATGTGACCCAAATCCAAGTCCCAAATGAATTTAAAATATGGCGAAAATCACGGGTGCATTTATGTGACGTGGTTCGAGATGTATTTTAACGACGTTGTAATTTTCTTTAAAAATAATAATAATAAAAGCGATTAAAAGCTAAAATTTACACATAGGTTCATAATTGTTTAAAATCAGATAATGAAGTCGAATATGACAGTTGAGCGACCGTGCTAGAAATACGGAACTCGGGAATGCCTAACACCTTCTCCCGGGTTAACAGAATTCCTTATCCAGATTTCTGGTTCACGGACTGTAATACAGAGTCATTCTTTTCCTCGATTCGGGATTCAACCGGTGACTTGGGACACCATAAATCTCCCAAGTGAAGACTCTAAATCTTAATAATAAATCCCATTTCGGTTGTCACTTCAAGTTGGAAATAACTCCCTTTACTACACCCTTCACGGGGTATAGTAGGTGAAAAATAAGGTGTGACAGCTCTGGCGACTCTGCTGGGGAAGAGAACCCAGAACTTTGGTTCAGGGTTCAGAATTCGAGCTTGGAATAATTGTTGTGTTTGGCTTATTTATTATCCGATATTTATTTTATGTTTTGACTTAAATGTGCTAAATGTTGCTTTTTACCACTTTGATAATTTTTGAACTGTGTATACAAACTGCTTTCCCCTCTGAGTCTTCTTGAAATTAAAATTGGGCATTTGCTTGACATAGCCCGTTTTCTTTGAGATAGCCGAGGTGCTTTGCACCCGGTGAAGGATTTTAGTCACACATGTTTTAGGCGGGGAGTGCCCCCAGTTAAGCCGAAAAGCAATGCTACCAGTACATTGACCCTCCTCGGCTCGAGTTGTCCGCTCGAGTAAGCTAGTCTAGATGCTTTCTCCAATAAGATTTGAACCTAGAATAACAAACCTCATAACTGAATATCCCTAGTAGGAACGTTTTATTTGCATCACCTGCATTTGACCTTGGAGATTCAACATAGAGGTTGGATCTGTCTAGGACAGGTGTACCTGAAATGAAAAAGATCATCATGATGCATCTTACTTGCTACTTGTGCATTCATTTGCTTCGAGGTTGCATGTTGACCGGCTTTTAAATAATGAGAGGAGAATAAAAGAAAAAATGAAAAAAAATGGAAAAAGAAAAATGTTTTTTAAAAAAGAGGGAATAATTTTTTTCAGGATTTGAAAATGATAGCAAAAAATTTTCTGTTTTCCTTTTTGAAAAAAAAATAATTGATTTTATTTCTGCCAAGTCCGGCTGAACTATGTAAGTTTGATTCTCACCGGGTGTGGGATACGTAGGCAACCCATATCGGGCTCAACTATTTTGAAAATATTAAATTTAGGAGTAGATAAATGTCATTGTTTTGTCATGAGTGAAGGTAATGTCATTCTTGGGTAAATTAGCCAAACGCCTACAAAAGGGCGTCGGAGGGCTGTTTTGCAAGAACAGCTACCTATAGTCATTTCCTAAAACTTTTTTTCGGTTAGCAAAACACATCCTTTAAATCCTTTTCAAGTGCTGAAAGGTCGTGTTGACAAAACCGGATATTTTTATAAAATGGCGAGAAACAATGATGATTTTCTCTTCATATAAAAGGAAAAAAAACGGTCATAGTCTGTATATGGTTTAGGAGAGTCTTAACCTTTTTTATTATTTTATCTAGGATCATCATGAGTTCTCCACAAAAAAACGACCAGAAAAGGGCAAGGGACGAAACACCTCCTATGTTCATGATCCGAGATAAGACCCTGAGCAGTCTCTGTAATTGGTGGGCTAATTTTTCTACCTGGGAATGAAATCAAGTTTTTAAACACCTCAAGTTCCTCACAGGCATCATAGAAATTGAGCCTAACAGGGATCTGATTGAGGCTTTGGTGGGTTTTTAGGACCCGACAAACAATGTCTTCAAGTTCAAAAATTGTGAAATGACGCCCGCATTGGAAGAATTAGGTGGGTTCACGGGATTGGGGAGAGACCTTCATAGGAAAAAGCCTGCCGCTCCAAGGAAAGTAGGTGTGAACAACTTTTTGAAGAAATTATGCCTTCGTCGAATCCCAATGGGTTGCTTAAATGAAGGCTGGGTTTCATTAGAATACCTCTATGACAGGTTTGGGGACAATAAAGGATTTGAGAAATTCTCAACCACAAAATTCGTCAACCAGCTAAGTTACGACGCTTAGAGGGAGTTGAGAATCTTTGAATTCATGATTTCGTTTCTAGGGAACATGGTCTTTCCAGAGCGTGACGGGCGCATCAGAATTCGATTATCGGCAGTAGTCTCGTATTTACAAAGTAGCGACGAACATACCATTCTTCCTATAATTTTGGGAGACATTTTTCGAGCTTTGACCCAATGCCAAGAAGGTAGAGATTACTTCGAGGGATGCAATATTTTGCTGCAGATATGGTTCATAGAGCATATTTATCATCACCCAATAGTGATAAATTTCAATGAAAACTGGCTGAATTACTTTCGTTGTCATCCAAGCAGGGCCGCAAGTTGTAATCTTCCAAATGGAGTGAGGGCCTGGCAGGAATTACTTGGTTCACTGGATACGGATAAACTCACTTGGAACTATTATTGGTTCACTTCCGCTAAGGTCATGCGCATGTCGACATATCGCCCATTCTACATACTCATGGGTTTCAGAGGTTTCCAACCATACGCACCCTTACGCGTCATGCGTCAGCTAGAGAGAGAACAAAAGAGGCCCCCGACCGAGGATATGTGTCCATTCGTATGGGAATTCACAAGAGAGGAACCCCCAGAGGAGTCTTATGCACAAAAGGTTTGGTTTGGTGGTCGATTTTCTGATATAGATGAAATGGTAGCAGACCGCGAACGAGGGGAAGTAAGCCTTGCATACCTTGAGTGGTTTCACAACCAGGCTATACCCGAGCAAAGACCCAAAAGGTCCGTAAGGTATGCAGTTGATTGGGAAAAGGAAATAGATTCCAGAGTTAGAAATGCTAAAAGGGAAGTGGCACGAGAATTCCAATCTCGTATTGACACTTTACAGGAAGATAAGGGAATACTAGAAGCAGCCATGGACATACAACAGGCTGATTTTGAGCAGGAAAGGGTTAATTGGGTACAAGAGAAGCAAGAACTCCAAGCCCAAATTCAAAAGATGAAGAAAACTGCAAAAAAATCAAAAAGGAGACAGGCTGATGAAAAACTCATAAACAGTCTAGAAAAGAAAGCCCTCGAATGTCAAGAGGACTTGGAAAAATCGAAAGCTACTATGACAAGGATCAGGGCCAGATGGACAAGAGGGGCAGAGCAGCGGGCACTTCATATGAAGTAGATAAAGAGATATTACGAGGGGACCATCACCATCCTGAGAGAAAGAATAGTCACTCTCGAAGATAAGGTAGTCAGACAAGCTAGAGATTTCAGAGCACATCGGAAACACTGCTATGACCTGATGGCGCGAATGGAGGAACAGATGCATAAGTTTCAAGATCAACTTTTTCACAACTCTCAAGTGCTGGAAACGCGAGGTCAATAGATAGGACGGCTGCTACAGGAAAAGAACAGGATTAGATAAGGGATCAGAAATATCGCACATTACATTACGGCAAAATGCCGAGTGTGCAAAAACATGACCCGTACCACCTTTTTTGCGGCATTAATGACATTTGTCAAACAAATAATGAATGATCTGGAGAGTCTCCAAAGGGATATTGCACCAAGGCCCGCAGGCAGGCCGAATGATGCCTCGCGGCACCCATGGAATTTCGAGTCATTGATGTATTCTTGATTTTGTGTTGAGTTTGTACTGTTTTTGTTTGTAAGTCTGTCAGTCAGTCCTTTTTCAACTTTGCTTTGTTATATTTCTGAAGTTTGTACACTTTTTCCATGTGTCGTAGTAAAAGTAGTTGTTTTATGGAAAATATTTTTTACTATGGCCAGAACCGCGCATGGTCTGATTCATGCAGAGACATAATACGTAGGCAATCCACATAAGATTCGACCACCGCTAAAAAGAAGAAAAAGAAAAAAAAGGAAAATGAAAATAAATAAAATAAAAGAGGGGCACAACTATTAAAAGTCGAAATGATGCATGCAATCGAAGCAAAAGGCATGATAGAAATGGTTAAACTGCCTAGGTGCATTGCATCCCAATGTGCGATTGCATATTTGTTAAGCTCTAAAAACTAACAAGTTTGTTGTTTGTCCAAAAATTTCAAGCAGTTAGTTTACTTAGAGCGTACTGGCACAATACCATTATCAGACTAGATCAAAGGGACCGATACTAGTGAACATGTCTAGCCCAGAAAGAGAAAGAAGCGTTGAGATTGAAGAGGTAGATGTGCAAGCCATGAAAGATGAAATGTAAAAGTTGAAACAACAAATGGCTGAGATGTACCAAGCCTGGACGAGTGGTCAGCCAGCACCATCCTATCCTGCTAACCCCACTTTTCTCCCAATACTCGCCCAATCTTCGGAACAGCTTGTTTCGGACTCATCCCCAAACTTTCCCACATATCAAGCAACTACCTCCCGGATGCCCCAAATGCCAAAGACAAATCCATACCCTCCACTGCCAATTACCCCTATTTTTGTGGCACCTCCAACAGCCGCACTCCACAAGTCCTCCAGTGAGCCGTTGTTCCAAACTCAGGACCATCAGTATTACCCTCCCGAACCCACCTTCAAATCACCTGAATCGTACCCTTACCCTCCTCAGTTTGATAATCGACAGAACCTGAAAAGCAACCCAAGAACCTAGAGCAGGAAGAAATGTTTCGAAAAGTAAAGAGCCTGGAGCAATCTTTCCGGAATATGCAAAGTTTGGGTGGCCAAGTCAGTGTGGCGTATAAAGACTTATGTTTGTTCCCTGATGTTCAGCTACCAGCAGGGTTCAAAATGCCTAAGTTCGATTTGTACGATGGCACGGTGATCCAGTGGCACATTTGTGAGGATTTTGCAGCAAGATGAGAGGGGCGGGTGGAAAGGATGAGTTGCTAATGGCATACTTCAGCCAGAGTTTGAGCGGGTCTGCATTAGAATGGTATACATGACAGGACCATGGCAGGTGGTACACCTGGTATGACTTGGCACAAACATTCGCCGGCCACTTCCAGTACAATCTACCAATCATTCCAGAACGTCTGTCATTGACAAAACTGGAGAAAAAACCCGGAGAAAGCTTCAGGGAATATGGTTTCCGTTTGAGGGAACAAGCTGCGAGGGTTGACCCTCCAATGAAAGAAGGAGAGATGGTTGACTACTTTTTGCAAGCTTTAGAGCCAACCTATTTTGGTCACTTGGTGACGGCAGTTGGCAAATCTTTCAATGAGGTTGTGAAAATGGGCGGCATGATCGACGAAGGTCTTAAGTCCAAAAAAATCATGAGTTACTCGGCAATCAAAGCAACCACTCAAGCCATCCAGAGTGGCACTGGAGGTGTGCTCGTGAAGAAGAATAAGCAGGAATTTGCAACGGTGGAGTCAAGAACGTGGCACAGACGCCCAGCACCATATTACAACCAGCCACAACCCCATCCTCAAATTTATACACACACTCCATATAGCTCACCATATCATTACTATCCACAACCAGATCCCCACTTTTCTTTCCATCATACACAAGCATACACTCAAATCCCGACTCACGCACAATGGCAAGCGCCGACCCTACAAAATTCATATTCAACTCCACAAAACACCTACCCTCCCCCACGAGCCTACAGAAATCCCACCGGAACAGGTTTTCGTCCCAGCCAAGGCTTCAAGAATGAGAGGGCACAGAAACAGAAGACTTTCACTCCACTGGGAGAATCATATACCAGTCTATTCCACAGGCTGAGGCAGCTGGGCATGTTAAATCCAATTGAGGCCAAGTTGCCAAACCCTCCTCCAAGGAATCTAGACCACTCAGTAAGCTGCGAGTATTGTTCAGGGGCCCCGAGCATGATACGGAGAAATGTTGGAAATTAAAACTGCGGTGCAAGAACTCATTTATACTCAACGGATAGAGGTTCAGGCCCCAGAGGCACCCAATATCAACCAGAATCCACTGTCGGCTCACCATGAGACCCATATGATTGAGTTGATACACAAGGAAGGGGATCCAAAGAAACCCTCGCAAACCGTAATGATGATCCGGTCCAGTGAAACCATTTCGAAAGAGAAGGTAACCAGTGGGAAGTCAGTGGTCCAGGGCAAGCCAGTTGTGATGGCCGAGAAAGGGTCATCGAGCATTATTATAGTAAAACCAGAACAAGCAAAAGTGGTAGTACCAGGAGTTACAAGTAAACCTGTTGTGGTTGTGAAAGGTGCTCGCATAGAGCCTGTTATTATAAAGCCAGTAACTCAGTTCCCAGTAATCAACAGCAAAGCTGTCCCTTGGAATTATGAACAAGTGGTGGTGACATATAAAGGGAAGGATGTCAGGGAAGAAGTGTGTGAAGCCCAAGGGCTAACTCGTTCGGGAAGGTGTTTTGCTCCCGCAGAGTTAAGAAAGGCCAATCCAGCAGCAGTAAAGAAACCTGTAACCGAGGAAGAAGCGGAGGAGTTCCTAAAGAAAATGAAGATGCAGGACTACTCCATCGTAGAGGAGTTAAGAAAGATGCCGGCCTAAATCTCATTGCTCTCATTGCTGATCCACTCAGATGAGCACCGCCAGGCATTGATGAAAATATTGAATGAGGCCCACGTCCCGAACAAAATCTCGGTGAATAACCTGGAGAAGAAAGCAAGCAAAATCTTTGAGGTAAACAGAGTTACTTTCTCAGATGATGAGTTGCCAGTGGAGGGCACAGAACATAACAGGGCCCTTTACCTGACGATGAAATGCAAAGACTCTGTGGTTACACGAGTTCTGATTGACAACGGGTCCAGTGCAAATATATGTCCTCTCTCTACACTGACCAAACTGAAAGTGGATAATGACAGAATCCACAAGAACAACGTTTGTGTTCGAGGGTTCGATGGCGGAGTCAAAGATTCCGTGGGTGACATATTACTGGATTAACAATAGGGCCCGTAGATTTCACCATGGAGTTTCAAGTGCTAGACGTAGCAGTTTCTTATAGCCTTTTGTTGGGGCGACCATGGATCCATGCCGCCAAGGCAGTGCCATCTACATTGCACCAAGTGGTAAAATTTGAGTTGGAAAGACTGGAGATTGTGGTACACTGTGAAGACAATATATGTGCCCTGGGTGATGCCATTGTGACCTTCATCGAAGTGGAAGGTGACCAGGGGCCGTGGGTATATCAAGTCTCTGACACAGTACTAGTGAAGAGGGTCCCAGAGGGGAAAAGTATCCCAATTCCTAGAATACCGGCTGCAACTGTCATGGTGGCTTCTGAAATGTCAAAAAATGGTTTCATGGCAGGTAAAGGTTTGGGTGTTGCTCTCTAAGGCATCGTGAAGCCAGTTTCTCTTCCAAAAAATTTGGATACTTTTGGTTTAGGTTTTGAGCCCACTGCGGAAGATGTGAGACGAGCCCGCAAAATGAAGAAGAAAGTATGGGTCTTGCCAAAGCCAATCCCGCGTCTGTCCAGATCTTTCGTCAGGCCGGGTATTAGAAAGCAGTTGGCCTAAAATGTTCCTAGGTCATTGATTGGTTCGGATGGAGATTTGGATAAAGGGTTCGAAAGGTTATTTGCCAAGGTTAACATGGTAGAAGCTGGGGAAGGGTCAAGCAAGGTAGATGTGCAGTTTGTGGGACCCAAGGCAAAGCTCAATAATTAGAGGGCTACTCCTCTTCCCACTCGGAGGGAGTCTTGGTAGTTGGCTCTGATTTTACTTCCTGTTTGTCTGGATTATTCCAGGGTTGTAATCCAGATTTCTTTTATTTTTGTGTTCGTCAAAGTGTGCAAAACCTTGTTACCCCGTACTTCAATAAAATGAAAGTTTCTTCTTCATTCCTTATTTTTTATTTATTTTAATTTTGTTTTCTTCTTTTCCTTTTTGTACAGTTCCCTTTATACTGGTCCTAATAACATGGCATGCATAAGGAATCCTCAGCCCAGTTTAGAAAATCAATCTGACTCTGAAATGATAGTGCAAGAAATAGATCATGAGTCAGAATACAATGAGGATGAAGCATTCGAAGAGATTAGTAAGGAACTAAGTCAATTCGAAGAAAAACTCAAGCCCAACTTAAACGATACAGAAACCGTCAATCTAGGGGACGCAGATAACATCAGGGAAACTAAAATAAGCATCCATATTGAGATGAATATCAGGGGAGAATTAATCAAAACACTTATTGAATTCAAAGACATTTTTGCATGGTCATATGACGACATGCCGGGTTTAAGCAGCGATTTGGTGGTTCACAAATTGCCCACTGACCTGGCATTCCCTCCCGTCAAGAAAAAATTGAGGAAATTCAAAACCGATATGAGTATGAAGATTAAGGAAGAGATAACCAAACAGCTGGATGCAACTGTTATTCGGGTCACTCGATATCCTGATTGGTTGGCTAATGTGGTGCCAGTGCCGAAGAAGGATGGGAAAATCAGGGTGTGCATTGATTATCGCAATATGAACAAAGCTAACCCAAAGGATAACTTTCCGTTACCCAACATCCACATTTTGATCGATAATTATGCCAAACGTGAAATCAGATCTTTTGTGGATTGCTATGCTAGGTACCATCAGATTTTGATGGATGAAGAAGATGCAGAGTTGACGGCATTCATCACGCCGTGGGGAACTCATTGCTACAGAGTAATGCCATTTGGTCTGAAGAACGTTGGGGCAACATACATGCGAGCAATGACCACTGTATTCCATGATATGATCCATAAAGAGATTGAGGTGTACGTAGATGATGTGATCATTAAGTCAAAGCAGCAGGCCGACCACATCGCAGATTTGAGGAAGTTCTTTCAGAGGCTTCGCAAGTACGACCTCAAACTCAACCCTGCCAAATGTTCATTTGGTTTTCCATCTGGAAAACTGTTAGGATTTATAGTCAGTCGGTGAGGCATTGAGTTGGACCCATCAAAGATCAAATCCATCCAAGAGTTGCCATCCCCCAAAGAACAAAACCAAAGTAATGAGTCTATTGGGAAGGTTGAATTATATCAGAAGGTTTATTGTTCAACTCACAGCGACTTGTGAACCCATTTTTAAGCTACCGAAGAACGATGCTACGGTAGAATGGACCGAAGAATGTGAGGAGGTATTTGACCAAATAAAAGGGTATTTATCAAATCCACCTGTGTTGGTTTCGCCTGAGCTGGGTAGACCGTTGATTCTTTATCTAATGTTCCTGGAGAATTCATCTGGTTGTGTGCTGGGGCAACACGACATCACTGGCAGGAAGGAGCAAGCCATCTATTATCTCAGCAAGAAGTTTACGGGTTATGAGGTTAAGTACACTCATCTTGAAAGGACATGTTGCGTCCTGACTTGGGTGGCACAGAAATTGAAGCATTATCTATCGTCCTATACTACTTACCTCATTTCACGCTTGGATCTGTTGAAGTATATTTTTCAAAAGCCTATGCCCACAGGGATACTGGCGAAGTGGCAAATATTACTCACGGAGTTTGACATCGCTATGTAACGAGGACTACAATGAAAGCCCAAGCACTGGCTGAGAATCCAGTCGATGAAGAATACGAGCCATTGAGGACTTATTTTCCTGATGAAGAAGTGATGCATATTGATGAGCTAGAACTGACCGAAAACCGGGATGGAAACTTTTCTTTGATGGGGCGGCAAATATGAAAGGAGTTGGAATAGGAGCTGTACTTATTTCTGAAACAATGCACCACTACCTTGTTACGGCTCAGCTTCATTTCTTTTGTACCAACAACATGGCTGAATATGAGGCATGCATTTTGGGTTTGCGTTTAGCTACGGACATGGATGTCTAGGATGTTTTGGTCTTGGGAGACTCGGACCTCCTGGTACATCAAATTCAAGGAGAATGGGAAACACGGGATTTGAAGCTCATACCATATCGACAATGTTTGCATGATCTTTGTCAGCGATTTCGATCCGTAGATTTAGGCATACCCCAAGAGTCCATAATGAGGTTGCCGATGCTTTGGCTACCTTGCAGCAATGTTGCACCATCCAGAAAAAATTCATGTTGATCCATTGCATATTCAAGTTCGTGATCAGCATGCTTATTGCAACATGGTAGAAGAAGAATTTGATGGTGAACCATGGTTCCATGATGTCAAGGAGTACATCAGGATGGGGATATACCCAGTACAGGCCACAGGAGATCAAAAGAGAGCCATTCGACGGTTGGCAAGTGGATTTTTCCTCAGTGGAGGAGTGTTGTATAAAAGAACACCCGATCTCGTATTGTTAAGATGTGTAGATGCTAAGCAAGCTACGACAGTCATGACGGAAGTACATTCTGGAGTCTGCGGATCGCACATGAGCGGATATGTATTGGTGAAGAAGATCCTTCAAGCAGGGTATTATTGGCTCACTATGGAGCGAGATTGTATTAGCTTTGTGCGCAAGAGCCATCAATGCCAGATACACGGAGATTTGATTCATTCTCCGCCATCGGAATTGCACACAATGTCGGGACCATGGCCCTTCGTTGCTTGGGGCATGGATGTCATTAGACCCATCGATCCAGCAGCATCCAACGGACACATGTTCATTCTGGTGGCCATTGATTACTTTACCAAATGGGTTGAGGCTAAAACTTTCAAGTCTGTAACCAAGAAGGCAGTAGTTGATTTTGTACACTCAAGTATCATCTGTCGATTTGGAATCCCAAAGGTAATCATCACAGATAATGGTGCTAATCTTAACAGCAATTTAATGAAAGAAGTATGTCCGCAGTTTAAGATTACGCATCGCCATTCCACCCCATATCGTCCCAAGGAGAATGGAGCAGTTGAAGCAGCCAACAAGAATATAAAGAAAATATTGAGGAAAATGGTAGAAATTTCTAGGCAGCGGCATGAAAAATTACCATTTGCGTTGTTGGGCTATCGCACTACTGTTCGTACTTCAGTGGGTTCAACTCATTATCTGTTGGTATATGGCACTGAAGCAGTGATCCCTGCGGAGGTTGAAATCCCGTCCCTTCGGATTGTCGCCGAGGCTGAGATCGACGATGATGAGTGGGTAAAAACCCGTTTGGAGCAGTTGAGTTTAATTGATGAAAAACGACTGGCAGCAGTATGTCACGGCCAATTGTATCAAAAGAGGATGGAAAGGGTATATAACAAGAAGTTGCGTCCAAGGAAGTTTGAAGTAGGGAAGCAAGTGTTGAAAGGGATTCTTCCACATCAAGTTGAAGCAAAAGGCAAGTTCGCCCCGAATGGGCAAGGACCGTTCATCGTAACCCGAGTATTGTCCAATGGCGCTTTGTGTTTAACAGATATTGAAGGAAGATGCATAGATATGGCTATCAATTCTGATGCAGTCAAGAGATATTATGTATGATTTCTTTAGTATAATCATTGATTGTTTGTACTTGGCATTATCTCGAAGGTTGAAATGACGAAGGTAATCTGTTCTGCTATCTAAACACTTTACCCTTTGTTCACCCTTTTGAGCCTTATTTATTTATATTTTGTACCCCTATTTTGGAACCAGTAGCCAAAAAGGAAGGAAAAGAGAAGAAAGAAAAGAAAAAAAAGTAAAGAAAAAGAAAAAGAAAAACAGAAAAAAAAAGTAAAGAAAAAGAAAAATAGAAAAAAAATAATAAATGAAAGAAAAAATGTAACAACAAGGAAGAAGGAATGAACTACGTTTGACCTGATTCCTCTTAAGGATACGTAGGCAACTTCACAGCTCGGTCATAGGAAAATAAAACTCGAAAGATCCCCAAGCAAGAAAACTGGGGTAGAAGTTATGTTTGTAATGAGAAAGTTGGTTCCAAAAGTTGAAATTCTAACCCGTTGGATTTGGTTTGAACTCTTTGATATCCCTTTCTTTCCAAACCTATCCAAAAATCCATATTAACATCCAAAGAAAGACCTACCGATCAGTCTTCGAGAGGTTCCAAGTCAAGCAAGTAAAGATGATTCATACCATGGGGCAATACTCCGTTTCTAAGCAAAAAGTCCAAAAATGAGAGAGTTTTATTAGTGAAAACCCGCAAGGGCACTATAAGGCGATGGAAGTTGAGAGAAGTCCAAAAATGAGAGAGGCTTATTGGTGAAAATCTTCATAGGCACCATGAGGCGACAGTGAATTGGAAAAGGGACAAATGAGGTAAGGTTGACGACAAAAAGATCTGTCAAGACATCAAGTTGAACGAAGTTGGGGATTCGAAAAATTTGTTGGGGAAAATTTTGAGGCACAAAGCAAGACAATTGTGAAATTGATTGATTGAATAGGCTGGGTTGATCAAAACCGAAATGCGCGACATGATCATTGGGGTCAGTTATCCCGTTCAGATAAGTCTTTTTCTTTCTCAAACAATCTTATAATCTTCTTTTTATTTTACATCTTTGGAAGTCATCATATTCCATTTCTTTGGTTAAAACATTTCCAATAATAGTTTGTTTTTAACAAATAAGAAGGATTTTCAGAGTTTATCGCCAGATTCCAAAATGGTGCAAAGCAAAGTGGGGCTAGGATATGTCGAAGAGAAGGTGATGGGACATAAGAGGTGTCACTCCAAAACCAAATAATAGAATGATAGAGATTCCATGAAAATACGGGATCAGATAAAAATTTAAAAAGGGGAGGCAACAGTTGGAAAGTTTGCGGATAAGGAAATAGTCAGAGTGTCAGAAAGTCTCGACCAGATTCAGAGCAGTCTAAACAGAGTATGGGAAGAAGAAAGGGGAATACCATCCCCAGAAAGAGTATCACGACCAGCAACACATTTTAAATTGAAGAGATATTTCTTTGATTGAAACAGAGGCAGAAAATCTCGGTTGTTTCGGAGTAACCCGCTGAAAGGAAGGGCAAGCACCAAACAAGTACCCAACTGAAGAGCGGGGAAAACAACACGGCTTTTTAGGGAAAGAAGAATGGTTGAAGTTTTGAAGTCAGGAGCCTGCCTGGAGAACAGAGGCGTACCTTTCAAGTTTCAACAGTCAGGTCCTCGCCTGAAGAACAGAGGAAGTATGATTCAAATTTTTGTTTTCAAGTTTTATTAATAGTTGGTAAAAATGACACGCACCAGCTACCAAACTGGGGCAGAAAAGTTTCTTTGTTTTGTCAATTATTATTGAAGTCAGGAGCCCGCCTGGAGAACAGAGGTGTACCTTTTAAAATTTTGAAGTCAGGAGCCCGCCTAGAGAATAGAGGTATATCTTTTTAAGTTGTTGAAGTCAAGAGCCCACGTGGAGAATAGAGGTGTATCTTTTTAAGTTGTTGAAGTCAGGAGCCCGCCTGGAGAACAGATGTGTATCTTTTTAAGTTGTTGAAGTCAGGAGCCCGCCTGGAGAACAGAGGTGTATCTTTTAAAGTTTTGAAGTCAGGAGCCCGCCTGGAGAACAGAGGTGTACCTTTTTAAGTTGTTGAAGTCAGGAACCCGCCTGGATAACAGAGGTGTACTATTAAATGTATTAAAGTCAGGAACCCACCTGGAGAATAGAGGTGTATTGTTAAAGTTTTGAAGTTAGGAGCCCGCCTGGAGAACAGAGGTGTATCTTTTAAAGTTTTGAAGTCAGGAGCCCGCCTGGAGAACAGAGGTGTATCTTTTAAAGTGTTGAAGTCAGGAGCCCACCTGGAGAACAGAGGTGTACTTTTTAAAGTATTGAAGTCATGAGCCCGCCTGGAGAACAGAGGTATATCTTTCAAAGTTTTGAAGTCAGGAGCCCGCCTGGAGAAAAGAGGTGTACCTTTTTAAGTTGTTGAAGTCAGGAACCCGCCTGGAGAACAAAGGTGTACTGTTAAATGTATTGAAGTCAGGAGCCCGCTTGGAGAACAGAGGTGTACTGTTAAAGTTTTGAAGTTAGGAGCCCACCTGGAGAACAGAGGTGTATCTTCTAAAGTTTTGAAGTCAGGAGCCTACCTGGAGAATAGAGGTGTACTTTTTAAAGTTTTGAAGTCAGGAGCCCGCCTGGAGAACAGAAGTGTATCTTTTAAAGTTTTGAAGTCAGGAGCCCGCCTGGAGAATAGAGGTGTACTTTTTAAATTTGTTGAAGTCAGGAGCCCGCCTAGAGAATAGAGGTGTATCTTTTTAAGTTTTTGAAGTTTGGAGCCCGCCTGGAAAATAGAGGTGTAACTTTTTAAATTGTTGAAGTCAAGAGCCCGCCTGGAGAACAGAGGTGTATCTTTTTAACTTGTTGAAGTCAGGAGCCCGCCTGGAGAACAGAGGTGTACCTTTTAAAGTATTGAAGTCAGGAACCTGCTTGGAGAACAGAGGTGTACCTTTTAAAGTGTTGAAGTCAGGAGCCCGCCTGGAGAACAGAGGTGTACTTTTTAAAGTATTAAAGTCATGAGCCCACCTGGAGAACAGAGGAATGCGTTTCAAGTTTTAAAGTCAGGAGCCCGCCTGGAGAATAGAGGAATACATTTCAAGTCAAAGAAGTCAGGAGCCCGCCTGGAGAACAGAGGAATACGATTCAAGTCAAGAAGTTAGGAACCCGCCTGGAGAACAGAGGAAGATGACAATGATCAAGAGAAAGAATTTAAAAGAACAGTAGTCAGGTATTCGTCTAAAGAAAGGAAGAACATATCAAGAAGACGATGCAAGACAACAACAAAAGAATTGTTGCAGGGAAATACAAGGCGACAAGGCAACAACGGTCGCGGAGCAAGTTTGAGAATAAGTCTTTGTAATTCATAAGCCATAGCTTAGCCTAGCTTCTTTATTTTTCTTTTAGCATGGTGTAATAAGGGGGTCAGCAAGTAGCAGCAGCAGTAGCAACAGTAAACACAGCTTCATGGTAGTCCCAGCTACCAAAATTCCCGAACTACATTGACCTAATTCCTTTTCAGCAGAGGATATGTGGGAAACCTTAGAAGCAGAGGTTCGGTCAAATCTTTCAAAAATGGTTCACGCGGAGTATTCAAACGAGCAAAAATCGCTCGATTCCGCTAACTTTGTCTTTGTACGAAAACTCTTCGTGTTCACGAGTAAAGAGGGGCAACTGTGAGCACGTGATTTTTGCCTCACGTGAATTACTCCCACAAAATCAAAACAAAAATGTTTATTTTATTGCGTGCAATTTGGTGAATTTTTCGTGATATTTTTAGTAATTGTTAGCACTTGTGTGTGCGTGTTTGTTGCTTAAATTAATAAAAAAATACAAAAAAAAAATATGTTGCAATCGTGTTTACAATTTAAATCAATATTTTTCAATTAATAAATAATTAATTGTTTTACAAAAAGAATGAAAATCATAAAAAATGTATTTTGCATTTATCAGCGTTTAATGTCAAATTGTGTGATTATTTTATTTTATTAATTACTTGTGATAAATATTGTTTAAAGTGGATTAGTATTTTTAAGTTAATTTTGGTTTTTATTAATTTAAGTGAGAATTTTGGTTTTAATTTTAAAATTAATTTAGGAGTAAAATAAAAGAAAATCAATAAAAAGAGAAAAGAATTGACATTGGGCCAAAAATCCGCTGGCCCAATTGATTTTGGCAAAAAGCAGGTTAAAATCAGCCCAAATTACCCCCCCCCCCCCCCCCCCCC
>MU674512.1:31707-46935 GCA_026770625.1 Nicotiana glauca
CGGACGGTGGCCAAACACCCTCATCTTTACACCTCCGCTTCCTCTTCACCTTCCCATTCTGAATCTTCATCCCTTTTTCTTCAAATCACCTTCAAGTGCTTCGAATATTAGATCGAAGAATCGAAGGCAAAACCCTAGCCGCCCCAAACCACCCCACCTTAACACCACTAAGCCATCTCGACCTCCCCTTCACCTATCTAGGGTTCGTTTCCTTAGAATCATCATAGAACCCTTCGAATCTTGATTCGAAGGGACAAACCCTAGCGCCACCACAAGATCCCCCAGTGGCGGCGCCATCTCCAATAGGTCCCAAACTAACACCCAATTACCACCTTGACCCCCTCACCCCTAATCCACCATTAGTTTCCCTCGAATCCCTCCTGAACCGTTCGAATATTAGGTCAGAGTTCGAACCAAAAAAAATTCCAATTCCTTGGGAAGGTCGAGGATGATTTTTGCCACCTGATAAGGGCTTTCACTTGTTCTTAACAAAGAACAAGTGCTCGACCTTATTGGGTGACTTAAATCGAAGAAGTCGATCACCAGATCAGGACGAAATGGTGAGTTCCCATGTTCTAAGTTATTTTTAGGTATTTCAATTTCTTCCTCTTCTTCTTTTCTTTTTCTTTTCTCTCTGAACGAATTAGTTAAAGATTTAGATTAGGTTTTGTTTCAAAAATTGTTAAATATTCGTTCTTTGTTTCCTGCTCTGTGAATGATGTGATAAATAGTTTTTAAATTTTGAACCATTTAAATATAGCTTGTTTCCTATTTTTGAAGAATGCTGGACTAGAATTAGATTGTGTTTGTTTGCATAAATTAAATAGCATTTTGTTGTTAATTAAATTATATTGGATTTTTGATAACTTGATTAATCAGTTCGGGTGTTTCCTAAAAAGAAATCAATAGTAATTTGCTTTTGTTTTGGATTTCACTCGAATTAGTTTCTGATTGCTTAACTGACTGTGTCTTGGAACTGGTCATTCAGACCCTTTCAATTTGAGTCAAATGGACCTCAGGTTCTGCCTGAACCTTTGAGGTTCAGGAGGGGACAGTCCACGGGTGTTAAGGTCCCTGTTTGATTATCCATTGGATCAAACTGACCCATATTTTTTGGTTGTTCTCAGAATTAGTTTGAGGGAGTAATTCACCAAGGTGTAAGGGAATTTCAGGGGTAGTTCAGGGGATGAATTTGAATTGGAACCATAAATAATTAATAGGTAGGCTGCTAATGAATTGATTGGGGACATTTTTGAGTGGAATTGAAAAAGATAATAGACAATTAATAGTGAGAGCTGCACTAAGGCTTATTCTAAGGGCTAAGATAGGATAATTAAATATCCACTAAGGCTTAAAATCAGGAAGAAAAAAGAGTTTGAAAGCTTATAAATAGAGATATACATTCTGAAAAAAAGGAGGAGACACCCACTGAAAACATTCTGGAAAAAAAAAATCAAACAGTTTCTTTAGATAGAAATCCAGAACAGATTAAACATTAAAAGTCTGAAGTTGAACAGCTTGAGATAATTTTAGAGTTTAAGAGTTTAAGGGTATAGAATCAGAAAAAGAAAGCTTGAGAGATCCATTGAAAAGAAATAATCGAACAAAAGTCTACTGTTTTATTGTTTCTAACTTCATCCTTAAGGCTTCCTGTTTTGCTAAAGTCATCTATGAATCAATTGGATCAGAATGGTTTAATTTGGTCTTTAAAACTGGTTTGAATTGAATCTGGGGGTTGAAAATCATATTTGAACCTGTTTGGAAATTTGGTTTTCAATCTGTGGTTTTAAGTGTGTTGTGCTATCTCATTTGAAGTTGATTCTCTGGATTGTCTGCTTCATTTTTGGGGTTTTAAAAACTGGTTCTTTACTTGCTGATCTTGTTGCTGGTGCCTGCTATTTCCTCACCTCTTTTCCCTTTTTCAATTTTCCAGGTATAAGCCCTGAATCTCAGTAATGTAGTATTCAATTTAAGAAGTGAAAAAATGGAGGTTCTATTGCAACTTCAATTTTATTCCCTGTCTATTGCCCCTATTTTTATTCCATGTGTTCATTCGTAGTATAGCTTAGTTAGGTAATTGAATTCTCATGTTGTAATTAACTAGATTATTGGACTGTTGGACTTTTATAGAATTATATGTGTGCCTGTTATTGGCGTTAGATTTAGTGTACTTAGTCGTGTTCTCATCAAATTTAAAGTTTAGAATTGGATACTAAGTTTAGTGGTGCTAATTAGCCTTGATGATAGTAGCAGAACATATTATCGTGATTTGAATCTGAAAACAACATATATATGTATATTAGAACCATGGTAACTTGGTGCTTCAATTTGCTTATCATTTTTTCTTGTTAAAATCAGAAATGAACATCAGTAGCTACTTCTAGTTTCCAGATCGCAATTAATTTTTATTTTATATTAACTAATGCTAGATAATTGTCAAATTTTTGAAACTATCAGCATGTAAACAAGTGAAAACATACGTGAGTTTTAAATTCCAAACAAGTGAGTTTGTTCAAATCCAGTTGTTATTAAAACCAATGCTTTGATACCCAAACAGGGCCTGCATTGCGTTTGGGCTCATTCACGAGCCCAACATGATGACCTCCTGTTAATTAAGAATTGGACTTATATTTGAAGACCAGATTATGAACAAATTTGGTCGAACAAGCTAAAAATAGTATTTCCTTTTATTTGGGCTAATTTCGAGGTCCAGATGTTTTTAGAATGCTTTAAATAAGGATCAATTAATAATGCCAGCTAATTAGGTCTTCAGAGACAATCATTAATAGCATAGAAATATTTCGTTTTATGATATCCTTAAAATAATTCGAGATGTGCCACGCCGAATAAAATTATTGAATTGCGTGGCTTTCTTTGGTCATTTTTTTTTATAAAATCTTTAAAAATTCGGGTAAGCCATTTAGCAAATGTCCATGGCTTCCCGCAAAGTTGTTAATGCGTAGTTGCTTTAGGCGCGTTATTTAATAACATTACCTTCTTAAAATCGGGTGCACATTTATGTGACCCAAATCCAAGTACCAACGAATTTAAAATATGGCAAAAATCACGTGTGCATTTATGTGACGTGGTTCGAGATGTATTTTAACGACGTTACAATTTTCTTTAAAAATAATAATAATAAAAGCGGTTAAAAGCTAAAATTTGCACATAGGTTCATAATTTTTTAAAATCAGATAATCAAGCCGAATATGACAGTTGAGCGACCGTGCTAGAACCACGGAACTTGGGAATGCCTAACACGTTCTCCCGGGTTAACATAATTCCTTATCCGGATTTTTGATTCACGGACTGTAATAAAGAGTCTTTCTTTTCCTCGATTCGGGATTCAACCGGTGACTTGGGACACTATAAATCTCCCAAGTGGCGACTCTGAATCTTAATAATAAATCTCGTTTCGGTTGTCACTTCAAATTGGAAATAACTCCCTTTACTACACCCCGTGAAGGGTGTAGTAAGTGAAAAAGGAGGTGTGACAGTATTCACTTTCTGATCCCCATTGCAAAGAGTTCTGGCCCTATTTATTAGGAAAAATCCCCTTTTAAACCCTAAAAAAGTATAACATAAAGAATATTCGAAAAGCATATTCCTACTGTCTCCTACTATGCTTACACTACTGCAAACGTCATGCGTTCGCTAACCACTGTTGATCGTCACCCTTTATAACGACCAAAGGACGCTACATCGTAAGTGTTGGGATATACTATTAACCATGAGGTTTAGAGATAGTATTATATTTTATTCTTAATGGAATAATTATTTATTTTATTTATTCAATTCAATAAAATACTATTTTAAATATATCATTTGTTACATGTGTGTTCCTTTAGTTATGTAGTAGACAATGTAGTGTATGGAGTCTTAGCTCATGCACAGAAGATTAAATTGTTGGTTCTCATAATTAATAAACTATGTTCACAATCAAAGATATTGTTGGACAAAATATCTTGATGATTGTAGCACAATATTATCGTATAATTTGTCTTGATTACGGGAGTAGTTTTACTTCAACTTCTTGTGCTAGTATACTCAGTGTATATTGAACGGACCAAGTAGAGAAAAGATATTTTTGTACTGAATATATAAAATATTTTCTCTAATTCATTAAATGAGCTTATACTCCTAATCTTGATATAATTATTATGATTAATGTAATTTATTTATTGTTTTGATTTATCAAATGGTACGACTCTATTTAGAGTTAGTATATGCCTAATAGATTGGACAATAATGAATAATATTTGTGAATAATAATTAGTTGATAGAATCCATGAATCGGTTTTGGGTTTAATGATTCCCTTTTATGTAAGCTTATAAGTTTTCATGTGAAAACCCGACCGGTGGATTTTGTATCCACACATGAAATAGTTTAAGCGGAATTATAAAGGATTTAATTAGTTAATTGAATTAAATTTTTCAGTGATTTAATTTAATTAACTGGTATTTGAAATCTTAACATGGGGAATTAAAATAAGTGTTGGTCCTGTTTAAATTTATGGGGCTAATATCTTACATCACTCATATATTTTGCATGAATAGTTAAGTTTCCCTAACGAATCTAACTATTCAATGAACATGGTTATATGTGTAATGTGTTGTTTTGAATTTAATCATTCTAAATACATACCTAATGATCTATTTAATGTGAATATCTCTCAGATTAACCATGTCTTTATTCAACCCACTTACCTCAATTTTGAATCAAAATAAGTTAGAAGGACCGAATTATGTTGACTGGAAAAGGAACCTTGATATTGTCCTAACTGCTGAAGGTTACAAATTTGTAATCACTGAGGAGTGCTTGAAAAAACTTAAAAATGCTACTGATGATCAGGTTAAAGCCTATGACAATTGGGTTAAGGCTGATTAGATGGCGCGATGTTATATTCTTGCCTCTATGGCGAATGTTTTGCAACATCGGCATCAGTCTATGGGGTTTGCTTATGATATGCTCGAAAGTCTCAAAGATATGTTCGGTGAGCAAAATCGTGCAGCTAAGCAGACAACCGTGAAAGCCCTTTTGAACGCCAAGATGGCTGAAGGATCATCGGTTAGGGACCATGTTCTGAAGATGAAGAGTCTTCTGAATGAACTGTAGGTCCTTGGAGCTGTGATTGATAATGAGTCTCAAGTTGAGATGGGCCTGCAGACCCTGCCTGACAGTTTTCAATAGTTTCGCTTGAACTATACAGACTCTGCCTGACAGTTTTCAACAGTTTCGCTTGAACTATAATAAGAACAATATGAATTTGTCACTAGAGCAATTGTTGAATGAGTTGTAAGCGGCAGAATCTATTATCAAACAACAAGCTCCAGTTGTGTCACTCAATGTTGAGAAAGCTTCGGTTTCTAAGTCGAAAGGCAATAAGAAAAAGAAGAAGGCTCAAAAGGTTCTGGCACCTGGTGGTGCGGCTAGTGTGAAAAAGCCCAAAGGCAAGTGCTATCATTGCAAGCAACCTGGGCTAGAATTAATTTACTCTGATTTGTGTGGTCCTATAAATATACAAGCATGAGGTGGTTTTGACTATTTTGTGACTTTCACGGATGATTACTCAAAATATGGATATATTTATCTGTTGCGACGTAAGTCTGAATGCTTTGAGAAATTCAAAGAATTTAAGATGGAAACAGAGAAACGACATGATAAATATATCAAAACATTGCGATTTGATCGTGGTGAATACCTTTCTGCGGAATTCATAAAATACTTATCAGATAATGGAATTACATCTCAATTATCTGCCACGGGTACACCACAACAAAATGGTATGGCAAAAAGAAGAAATAGGACCCTTATGGAAATGGTTAGATCAATGTTAAGTTATTCCGATTTGCCTTCTTCCTTTTGGGGATATGCTTTAGAAACAGCAAATTACATTCTAAATTTGGTTCCTTCAAAGTTAGTACCTTCAACTCCAATAGAATTGTGGACTGCGCGCAAGCCAAGTTTATGGCATATTCGGGTTTGGGGTTGTCCAGCACATGTGCTGAAAAGGAAAGCGGATAAATTGGAATCAAGAGGTTAGTGCTTCTAATCTAGTTATTATTGCGTTGTCTAGTTCACATGTATTTGATGCCTGGTTGTTATGCTTGCTTCCGCTGCGCACGGTCTAACAGTAAGGACTTTGTTCCTCGCCGTACTCGATAGTGGTCGTGGTCGTCCAAATTTGGACCTATACAATTATAGCTATATAAACTTAAGTTGTTACCTATTTTACAATCCTCTCTACGCTCCAACTCAGTCTCCCTCAAATGCATTAGGCACGGAATTGACACCTCTTTGGCCTTGGAGTTTGACTGCCTTCACAAAATTTCTTTGTTCTTTCTTCCATTTTTTCTTTCAAACAGAAAGATTAATTTTCTTGTTGAGTCATTTGTACCTCCGTCATTAGCAATTGTCTCATATTTGAACTTAAATTTAGCGTAGCTTCATCATAAACCGGGTGAATTTTATGTGTTAAAATACTTTTGAAACATTAAAGTCCGAATCTGCCCACTACTTTTTTATTATATTTAAAGTTACCTTTTATTATACATTAGGTTGGAACTAGGGGTGTACATAGGTCGGGTTGGTTCGGATTTTACAATTACCAAACCAAATCAATTGCATCGGGTTATTAAATCTAAAGACCAAACCAATAAAACTCGGGTTTTTCACTCTCAGTTTTTCTCGGATTTTCGGATTATTCGGGTTTTTTCATGTTTTTTTCGGTAAAATCTTCGTAGAACAAAACATATAAATTATGCTCAAAATATTTTTTAATCCTAGTAAGATACAGCTATATAAAGTATTTTCCAAGAAAATAATACAAAATAGATGTGTCATGGCATTATCCTAAAATATTCAACAATAAAGACAATAAAATTATGTAATATAAAATATTGCTAATTAAAAAATCATAATAAAAATAAACATAATCTGAAAGTAATAAGTCATGATAAAATAAGTAGACTAATAAGGGAGTATTAATCACATGACTAAACGCTAAAGAAAAAATAAAAATAGGTTATGCATTTTTATCTAAATTATTGCAAAACAAAATATAAATATTCAATACATTCTCGTTCATAGTATTTAATTGAATGTCTTTTGTTAGCATTAATATTGATTTGATATTGGTTTAGGCTTTTGTTAGCATTATTTAGTTTACTAATGTTAATTACTATAAAACTTATTAGAACATTCAAAAATTCTAAGTCCAACCTTGAAATAATACCTTAAAAGATAAAATTATGAAAAAATTTAAGAAATATTTATAAATTACGTCACAATATGTATATTTATATATTAAATATATCTAAAATTTCTATATATGTAATGTCGGGTTGGTTTAGTTTCGGTTTGACTTTCTTTAGTTAAAACCAAACCAAACCAATTATGGTCGGGTTTTTTTTCCCCACACCAAACCAAATCAAACCAAATCATAGTCGGATTTTTTTTCTCGGTTTGACTCGGATTATCGGATTGGTACGATTTGTCGGTTTTCTTTGTACACCCCTAGTTAGAACTCTCCAAGGATCAAGGGTACATACAAGATAATGTACTAATGCAAGAGTATGAACGATTTTAAATATGACAGAATAAATTAAACATTTCGTATAGTGAGAGCATATTTTTAATCTTGTAGTAACACGTTAATCTAAATACATTAATCTAAACACATTATATATCATATAGACCATAAAATAAGAACTTACTTGTTCGCTTAACGGAAGCGGAAGAAATCACGGTGAAGTTACAGGTCGATTTTTACGTTGTTACGGAACAACCTCCTATACCACATTATAAACTGTAGGTCGGATTGATCACAAAGAGAGAGAGCGTGAAAAAATATTATTTTTCGTATCTTTGGAAGTACAACGCATGTGTACTTATATGGAGATAGCTAGGGTTACAAAAATTACTAAATTATTGGATTTTACCCTAGTGGACTCTAAGAGTACCCTTTTGGATAGACTCTATTTCCTACAAACCCATTTCGTGATAAAGAAATTAAAATTGCAATTAGACATCGTATCAATAACTGTGTTTTATATAAGGTTAACAACCAAGAAAACAAAATACAATTCGTAAATTTGTCTGTTTTTTCAATTTAATTTTTTCAAATTCTCTTCAGAAAGATGATGCTTTTTCAGTAGTTTTGACTTCTCTATGTATGTTCTTAATTAATAATTAATTACTTTCTGATAAGCAGTCAATGCAACTAGGCGCCAGCAATACCAGTGATAACTCAAACCGCATGCAACAATTTATTATTGTGTAAAATAAATAGGGAATGTATAGTAGCTACAATAATATTAGTTCTTGTGTTGATGTCTTTGCTTTCCATTTATCTTCACGAATTAATCACCATTCAAAGGCACAATCATTTAAAAATGCACACAGATTTGACTACATTCACAAATTAGCGAGGTGAATGCTTCTCGAGTCACAACTGGTGGTGGCAAAATGGATTAAAAAAATAGTTATCCGACCATATTATCTATTAAAAAGTAGATTAGATAATGAACTTTTTAAAAATGAGTCAAATATAAATAAAAATTATATTATATTATCCACTTAGAAAATGGATAACTGGGTTTAACTTTTATATTTGTAAGGCCTCAAATTAGTGGCTCCTCGAGTTTGGGAGACTAGGAATTCTCCAAAAGTGATCATATTCAAGAAGTCATGGATCCATATTATCCGCTGGTTAATCTATTTTTTTAATATAAATATGGTCGGATCGGATCATTTATCCCTTGTTGCTTTACCCGTCTTGACCCATCTCATATCGAATCCAACCCGCCCGTTTGTCACCCCTAGTCACCACAACTTCAAAGGGTACAAGTGGATTGATATATTGAGTCAAGTCAAAAAAACAAAGGACAATGAAAATAACGGTAAACTAAAAAGGAAAAAGGAAAAAGAAAAAAGAAGATACATAAGTTACATAAATTGACATATTATTACATGCATACTTGTTCTAGAGTACTTTTCCAATTCTTTTTGAGGCCAAATCACTATTCTTTTCTTTTATCAAAGTCCAAAGTATTGGAACCTGATGAAGTAACGCCAGCAGGGTAAATTTTCTTACCTTTACTATTCTTACTATCCTTGAGTAATTTTTTCAAGTTACCACCTCCGTTACTACTTTTGGGCGCACTTTCCTTCTCCATTTTCTTCAACTTCTCCTTTTGGAGCAATTGAAGATGAGCATAATTAAATCCCATGGAAGCCATATTTTTTGAAAGTTAATTAGCCTCAAAGAAAAATACTAGACTTTGAATGTGGCCTTGTGAATAATGCTTGATGTCTTAGAGTGGAGAATTTATAGAGGAGAATTCTTGCATTTGTAAGCAAAGAATGACTTTGTTTTGTTTAATTTCCGGGGGGNATGCAGATAAGCTAAAGAAATGGAGGAGTTACATTTACACATAGAAAGTGGTTTTCTTTTTAAGGTGGCTTAACCATTAGTAGCAAAAAAATATTGTGCCATAGTTAGGCTAGCGTTAATGGAGTTAGCTGTCAGCCTTTTGGTTTATTGCAAAATTAACAAGTTGTATAATGTAATGCTTAAGAATTCTGACTATCTGTTATGTCCAACAGGACAGGTAGTTTCTCTTAAAACGAAAAACTTGAAGCAAAAATTAGAATAAACCACAAAAGAAGGAAACGAAAAGATAATGTCAAAGCCGACTGATATGAATGTTTGTATCTTGTGTTCAAAAATAGTAATAACAACAAACTAAAAATAAAATTGTATACGGTAGAAATCGAGGCTATCCGATTTCGTTGGTTTGAGGATCACTTTAAGAGGAGTCTGATATAGATTAGGGTTCGAGCCAGATAGCAGAGTTCGAAGCTCGAAGATTAGAATGTCCGATGAATATCAAGGCCGAGCGTGACCAACCTCGAGATAATGCCATTGTGGTTTTGTAACAGAAAAGGCGAGATTCCCGCAATGGCCCAAAGATCAAGGCGTAAATTCCGGAACGGACTTGTACGAACTCGTATTATGCGGTTAGACAGCTGTCTCATTAGATTCCTTACCAAAACCGGAAATGTACCTTATTTAGGGCTTCCTCTATTATATAAAGGGGAGACCCTTCATTTGTAAAGATCATCTGATCATTGAGAAAAGAATATAGTCTCTAGTTTTCGCTTACTATTCATCAGCATTGTCCTTTAACTCTACTGTTCTTACTTTACTTACATTATTTTGTTGCTATTGGCCTGTCTCGAGGTCACCGTCTCGAGGTCGCTACTGCTGAGTTATATTGATTTGCATCACCAATCTCTTTCATCTTACTTCTTATTTCTTGATTATTAATTGGTATTGAACTAAATCACATATATTAAAAAGCACTAATCAAATTTAATTATTACTGGTCGTATTTTCGAGGTAAACAGTTTGGCGCCCACAGTGGGGCCAAAGATAATAATGATTATTTCTTTACTGATTCTCGTTACACACGTTGTTTTTACACTTTTTCTTGTCAAGATTTTTTGATTCTCAGGCTGAAACATGTCTAGCACACAAAACACACATATTCATGGCAACGAAGGTCTTGGAGAAAACAGCATTATAGGGGTCAGTGTACCACTAATAAACTGTGAGGGAGTGCCAAATATGGAGTCAGTTGATATCCGCTCACATAATGCTCTAAACACGGATTCAGGCATGGACTCCGTAGTGAATGAACGCAGGGAAGCCCGACCAGGGGACCAGGGAACACCAGGAGTAGGAGATAGGGAAATCAGCCTCCAAGTGATATTCGAGATGCTGCAGGCTCAGCAAATCACCATCGCTCAACTTCAAAGTCAAAATAAAACTCCGAGCGTAGCTGAACATAGAAACAATCGACATGATAAGCATAGCCGGAAAGGTCAAATGAAAATGGCTCGGAGACTGACCCCACAATTTTGAGGATGCTCGAAGAGCTAACCAGGAGGATCGAGTTCGGGGAAAAAAGGATTGAGGATAATGACAAAAAAGTGGAAACCTATAACTCTCGTGTCGATCAAATACTGGGAGCTCCCCCTATCTTGAGGGATTAGATGCCATGAAATTTGTAGAAAGGCCGTTTTCTCCGAGTGCGGCTCCAAAGCCCATCCCAAAGAAGTTCTATATGCCCGATATACCTAAATACAACGTAACCTCTGACCCAAATGAATGCATTACTTCTTACACGTGTGCTATAAAGGGAAACGATTTGGAAGATGACGCAATCGAGTCTGTACTACTGAAGAAGTTCGGGAGACTCTATCGAAGGGTGCCTTAATTTGGTATCATAACTTACCCCTTAATTCTATTGATTCATTTGCTATGCTTGCATATCCTTTCGTACAGGCACACGCCAGAGCCATTAAAATTGCAACAAGGAAGTCGGACCTATACAAGGTAAGGCAGTAAAATAACGAGATGCTCAGGGAATTTGTATCTCGGTTCCAAGCGGAGAGAATGGATTTGCATTCTGTCACCGATGACCTGGCTATTCAAGCTTTCACTCAAGGTCTCAACAGTCAAAGTTCCATAGCTCCGCATTGGTTGAAGCAAAGTTAAATCGAGTACCCGGCTGTCACTTGGGCCGACGTACACAATCTGTGTCAGTCGAAGATTAGGGTTGAGGACGATCAACTGGGGACTCCTTCGGGGTCCGTTTATCCTAGCAGGACCATGGATAGGATCGAAAGGGATATCGGTCGAGAGTCGAGGTCGAATGGAGGTCGATATCAACCATACAGCGGAGACCATAGAGGCAGCAGTTCTGGGCAAAGGTTCGCACGAAATGAGAGGAGAAATGATCGAGGTCAAAATTTACGGGGGCTTGATGCAGAGGAAGATCACATTAAGTATCCAGAACCCGAATAAAGGTACGACCCCAGTCCAATCCTTTTTATTTTTTCGACTAACGTTTGCAGGCTATCGACAAATATCGGCACGAAGCTTTGGATCTTAAAGCACGTGTTACACTTTTTTTCCCTTAGGCCGATTTTTGTCTCAAATGGATTTTTTGGCGAAGTTTTTAACGAGGCAACCGTGTTCGTGCTAAACTTAGAGCAAATCAACAGTATCCGATTTTTCCTACAATAAGCCTCGAGTATAGGGAGCGTTACCCTCAAATACCTACTTTTTGCAAGGAAATCACTAAGTGACAGTGGGGTCTCAATAGGAAAATGTTGTGAGGGTCAAACGATCATATGAACCGTGCCCATATAGGCTACATGGACCCTAACATCAAATGTGCACGCATTTACAATCATCTATTGAGAGAAGTATTTTTCTTAAACAGTATCCCCTGCCTTTAGAAAAATTTCATGTTTTATACTCTTGATCTATTGTGTAAACAGGCTTAAGGGCCGACCATGACAGAAATTCAAACAACTGACCCCATGCTTGAAGACTGTCATCCCAAAAATAAACGGAATCAAACTACTAACATTTTGAGACCATAAAGACCTTAAAGGCAATCCTCGACTTTACAGGCCACGGCCACCCCACTTGGGGACTGATACTTCGGGCAAGCTCGAAGTGAAACAGAAGATAAGCCCAAAAGGGAAAGTTCCTAACTAAAAGAAGCTACGGCCAAATTAAGACCTCGAAGAGGCACCCCCGATATAGAGACCCACGCCATCGCACTCGGGGACTAATTTTTCGAACAAGTTTGAAAGGTTATCGGGAAACAAGTCCAAGAGACATACCCGAAGGCTTCGCCATATTAAAGACTACAATCATATAAAAAGGCTACTGCCGAAATAATGTGGCTCGGAGACGCCGACTTCCGCCATAAATTAAAGGACTTCAAACACTTTGAAAAACCGGTTAAATCAGGCTACCCTTGGCAAAAGCAAATGATAAAGGGCTTAGATAACATCAGCCCTCGAATAATTTAAAGGCTTCGATAACATCATCCTTTGAAAAAGCCTCAAGAGATATTTGATTATCGTCACACAAACGAATTACAGATAAGGTTCCGATTGATCGAACGTTCGAAAAAACCCAACGGGTATAAAAAAACACATGATAAGGCATAGAAAAAATTTCACTAAGTCTTTTAGCCGAAAAAGGGAAAACTAATAGCCATTTTTAGAGGCCGAATTGGTCAAACTCAAATAGCCTTAGGGCCGACCCAAAAGAGCCTAAGGGCCAATCTAAAGAGCCTAAGGTCGACCTCTATTTCGAGTTCGAGCAAGTACTCACTCGACTACTAAGCCCAAAGGCTACCCGAGTTCGAGTAAATCCTCACTCGGTGACTATTTATAAAGCTTAAGGGATAACTTTATTTCGAGTTCGAGCAAGTACTCACTCGACTACTAAGCCCAAGGGCTATCCGAGTTCGAGCAAATCCTCACTCGAGGACAATTTATAAAGCCTGAGGGCAAACTTTATTTCGAGTTCGAGCAAGTACTCACTCGATTACTAAGCTCAAGGGCTACCCGAGTTCGAGCAAATCCTCACTTGTGGACTATCCATAAAGCCTAAGGGCTAACTTTACTTCGAGTTCGAGCAAATCTTCACTCGGCTATAAAGCCCAAAGGCCATCTTACCTAATCAACTGGTGAGCCTAATAGCTACTCAAACTCAAGTTCAAATGATCTTCCAGTGTCCACTGATCAGAAATATTAGAAGGCAGTATTTATTGTCGGTCATTACCATTGTAGACTTTGGACATTCAAAAGGAGTTTTATGCTAAGGCGCTTCGACCCGCACAAAGGGGGAGCAGATTCAGAAGCCATGGAAGGAAAAAATCTTTGTATAAACCTTTTTACAAGAACTGTGGGCACGATCAAGTGTTCCTCGCAAGGGCCGATCAGCCTCAAGAGCAGAAAGTTACGAAGAACACGAAGCCTAAGCAGCACGATCCTTATCGGCAGAAGTGTCTGCATCCTCAGAATCTTCTCTACCGCCGTACTCGCGAGAGTTCTCGGAGTCTTCCTCGGGAAAGGTCGGCTTCCAAGCTTTTGTTTCATCAGTCACTTATGTCACGATGATGATGTCGTGGAAAATCGAGGTAAAGGTCAAGGACTCAATTCGTTTCTTGTCATTATACTCCAAAAAATAAGGGGACTATCTGTATACGGTAGAAATCGGGGCTACCCAATTTCGTAGGTTCGAGGATCACTTTAAGAGCGAATCCGAAATAGACTAGGGTCTGAGCCTGATGGCAGAGTTCAAAGCTCGAAGATCAGAGTGTCCGATGAATATCAAGGCCGAGCGTGACCAGCCTCGAGATAATGTCGTTGTGGTTTTGTAACAGAAAAGGCGAAATTCCCACAATGGCCCAAAGATTAAGGCATAAATTCCGGAACGGATTTGTACGAACTCGTACTATACGGTTAGAGAACTGTCTAATTAGATTCCTTACCAAAAACGGAAATGTACCTTATTTAGGGTCTCCCCTATTATATAAAGGGGAGCCCCTTCATTTGTAAAGATCATCTAATCACTGAGAAAAGAATATACTCTCTACTTTTTGCTTATTGTTCATCAGCATTGTCCTTTAGCTCTACTGTTCTTGCCTTACTTACATTATTTTATTGCTATTAGTCTCTCTCGAGGTCGCTATTGCTGAGTTATATTAGTTTGATTCACTAATCTCTTTCATCTTTACTTCTTATTTCTTGATTATTAATTGGTATTGAACTAAATCACATATCTTTAAAACCACAAAATCATATTTAATTGTTACTCGTATTTTTGAGTTATACAAAAATGTCGTTAGAAAAAACAGAAAGGAATTTAATTTCCGCAATTGCCTAAGATTTTGAATTAATTCCTTTAAAAATAGAATGAAATACTATTTTATAATACTGGCAATAGAAAATTCAGAACTTTAGCGAATATAAGGGTGTTAAGTTGTCTTTCATGGAAATCATGCAAGACTTAATTAATAATTTATGTCAAGTCTCCACTGATTTACTAAACTATTTGTTCCAAGCCAATGACATTAGTCTTTAACGAATCAAGATTTTAACTGGCAACTTAGGAAAAGCAAATTGCAATTTTAAGTAATGAGAAACGAAACTTTCTGCAGGTTGTTGATTAATTTAGTGCATTAATGAATAACGATAACATAAGTGGTAAGGGAAAGTACTTAAAAACGAAACTAGTGCTAATGTATATGCTTATATATAATCTATCTTATTTTAAGTATAGAGAAAATAGAATAGTAATTCATTAGTCTAATGTATTACCTCCCCAACCCCCCCCCCCCCCCCCCCCCCCC
>MU674517.1:6368-41694 GCA_026770625.1 Nicotiana glauca
GTTAGGGATGTGGAGTCGAGGGGTATCAATTAAGCTATTGCCCTACCAACCTAAAGTCATTAAGTGAGTCAAATCAAAATTTCTACTCGTTGTTTATGTACATCCATATTGAAGAATTCTCATAAACATGATCTTAACAAGGTGTTGAATAACAAAACATTGCATGTATCGACTCTTTGAACGAGATGCATTATTCGTGAATCCACTCCATTACAAATCCTCTTATTTACATTCTTGTGGAATTAAGTTCTATAATTGTTTCCCTGAATGGGGTTATGACTCTAGGATTAATACTTCCGACTTGCATTTCCTAAATTCTTAACAAGGGACTATACCTAATGAATTTCTTACAGAATATTTCATTGAAATGGACAGCATCTGCCCACTTGTGCCTATGCATGCATCGTCATAAAGTTTACCTATGTGGTGTCGAGTTACATGTAAAGTATTCTAGTATTGGATCCTTCTGGAGTCACTCTTTTACTTAGTTGTGTATATGGCTTATATGGTTTGAACAAGTCAATCTACTCTCTTGAGAATATCATCATGAAAGCTTCTCACTATATAGTAACATAGGAGCATACCTTAACACCTATCACATGAGTGCATGTCAATCGAAATGGTCACCGTGTGCATAAAGTCTCTCCGAAAATGGAGATCCTCACATCCCCGTCATAGGAGGATCTTGTGACTCCATAATTTTTGTGTCCACTTGGGACATCTCGCAGTAAGTAGCTCACTTTGTCCTAGTATTGTGGTTGCTCGTGGCATAGTCCTATATTGCATTTGGGAGTTAATATAGCAGAATCATTTCGCACTTTATAACACATGTTTATTTTCTCTTTACACCTCCACAACATGTGTTAATTGTGTTCTTTAGTTAGTAAATTTATTGTGCTAGTTTCCCAATACTTGTTCGATAACAATGAGAGAACATATCCTTCTATGTGTCATTGTAACACTTACTTTCTCGTAAGGACCCTTACTATGATCTCCGTCAAGACCAAGCTCACCTTTGGAGGTTATCTTACTATAGTACAACGTCTGTTTCTCGTCTTTTTGTCTTTCATTAGCATCTAGGTATTTCTCAAGTCAAAATCCATGGAGAACTCATTATGAAAATCTGAAAACCTTCCATAATTATTTTATACTATCTCATTGGGTTGCCACCTCACTTAAAGTTCATTAAGGGTTGATAGCATACTGCAATTGCTGAGATTGAATGATCTCCTTTCGATAATGGATTAACTACACATGTGCTAGTCCAACGATATGCTTATCAGTCTAACTCTCTCCTTTGGTTTTGGGTTGACCAAGGAGCAATACACCTAGTAACATATTTGTTTGCCAAAACGTTTCTCTCAATCAAGTCTTATAGCGTCTCCCAATTTGGCCGGTAATAGTTGGTTGTGTAGAAGTGTGCTATAATGCTTCATTGTAAAGTTGAGTTGCTGAACATAATTGGATTTTTGAATTTTGGAGCTATACATCATGTGACTACATACAGAAATCTTCTTTCAAAATGTAGCTTCTCGTAATCGCTTTATATTACCACCATTCCTAGTGGTTACAATGTAAAGGTTACTTCCGTAAGGCTCTCTTACATTATTTTAATTTGTCTTGCATCATGTGTTGTTTACCCATAATCCTTAATGCGATATTATCTCAGTGTCTCAACTAGTTATCCAACTATATGATCTGATTTAATTAACCTCACTTTTATGTACTCTACAAGCACCCTGAGAGTGGGTGAATTTCTCCTTTTCTACGGACTTCTAATGTCTTCAACTTGGTTTAAGCTTGTTGGTTCCAAATGGTGCTCATTAGTTTTGCTACCCTACTATCTATTTCATCTGATAACTCTCATTGTAAAATTCATTTATGTTTCATGGCATCAAAGAGGAAGTCTTATAGCATTAAATATGGGGACATCTTCCTTTTGTTAGAATAAATAAATATTGTTGGTATTCCTTGTAGATGCTCTTCCAACAATCATCTACATGCTCTACTTGTCCCTATGACTAGATAACTTAAGTTACTCTTCTCCGATCAGTGCATCAAGACTTCTCACCCTTTCAAAATTATTCATACGGTTTCTTCGAGGCCTTATTCTATACCAGCTCATAATGATTTTAAGTAATTTCTTGCCAATGTTGACGATTAATCCTCTAGGACTACGAGGGCTTGTCTCATGGGTTTCAAAAGTAATGATTTTCCTTAAAGTTCAAGCTTATATTGCCATGATTTCAAACCAAAATGTGTCCCTTTTTCAAAAGTCTTAAATGGGTCAGATTGGATAGGTTACGTGGCCTTTTGCTCACTCGGATTCTAGGATTATTGACAACGTCATTATCATGTGTGGAAAATTTTGCTACCCCTGGCATTTCACCTCCTTAAGGAGGATAGAAGTTTCAATTGTCTTTCCTCCCGGAGTGTTACGTCAACCATTAAAACCCCTCTAACCAATACATGATTTCACCCCTATGGTAGGAGTTCCTAGCTATGTGGTTTCGCTCGTGAAAGGTTGAGATTATATGCCTTTATATTTTTGCACATATCATGAGCTTATTGATTTGGAAGACAAGTAGTCGTATCTTTTGTTCTCTCATATTGGATCAATTATCCGGAAGGGATAAGCCGTTTCAAATATGATAATCCCATAAGTGTTCAACTTCTTTCCATCCTCATGGGCTTGTGGCATAGATTCCGTGTGTCAGCTAAGTTAAGAGTGTAATCCAACTTCATGTTTTTTGAAACCCATATCGCATTCAAAGTGCCAGAGTATTCTCATTCTTGATAAACGGATTTTCCCTACACTCCAGGAGATGACTGGGTCACTTACTTGAATATTCCTCCTTAATGGTTCCTATTGCCAATGTACGAGTTACCCCTATGCCTGATTTGTCTAATAATTGATGTCGTCACAATGATTAAATCATGTTAGTATTGTTAATAGTAATCTTAGTGTCTCTCGTGAAATACTCTACTTGGCGCTGTATTGGGAAAAATCGAGTTTACATATTAAAGAATGACGTGTTAGGACACATAGATCAGTCAAACAGTTAAAGAATTAAAGTTAGCCAAGAGACACGAGCAACAACGGATGCGAGCAAAGGAAGTGGAAGAGGCACGGGCAATTATTCAAGTGATACAGACCCCATACTTATTCAAGACATTTAAAGCTCAAAGATCAAAGGAATGAATCTGATAGACTGTGAAAGACCACATACAGTATTTAATGCATATTAAATACTAAAAATATTAGAGAATATTTATTTAATGTAATGATTGTGTGACGTTCCATTTAATGTCATTAATTGCTCATAATAGCCTTATTATGACAAAGGTAAGGCACGTATTTCCAAAATTACTATAAAAAGGAGAATGCTGAACACTTGTAAGGCACGAAATATTATTGGAATACACTCTGATTTACTTGCTTTCTAATCATATTGTTCTCAAAAGCCTTTCTTTATATTCTCTTCTGATTATCAGTAACCCGTGTTCTTCTAAATTTCTAGCTTTGACTAAAAACCTATTTTTTGGTTAAACAAATTGGTTCCGTTACCAGGAATCTGATAATCAATTATATTTCAACTTAATTTTCTGTATTGAATCAACTATGTCGAACAATAACGACAACACTCAAGGAAATCAAATCAATCAGCAAAATCAGGGAGATCCTCAAAATAATGATAATCAAGTTCCAACCCCGCATGGCTCACAACGTCAATCTCGTAAGGGAACTCCAGATGGGTCTCACACAGAAGAACGTGGTCAATTTGCGAATGAAGAGGCTATGAATGATGCCTTACAAAAACTTATTGACTCGCAAGTCAATAAGGCTCTTCAGGCTTTTGTTAGCCAATTACATGCTGCTCCACCCACACCTACTCCAATCAACAATACTTTGAAAAATCCTCGTTCTGGATTAGTTAATTTAGGCAGTGGTGGAACCCCTAGTGAAACACAGGAAGGAGACCCAGGTAATCCAATTAATTCTGATTTACAAAATCTTGTACTAACTTTGCAGAAACAGCTTAAGGAGCAAAATGAACGCATAAAACAAATACCCGGAGTACCACCTGTGATCAAGGGAGTAGATATAGATAAATATTCTCAACAACCATGGAAGCCAGGTGCTGCCTCCCTCCTAATTCCAAAGAAGTTTAAGATGCCTGACATTCCAAAGAACGATGGTACATCAGACCTGCAAGATCACGTTACTGTATTCACGACAGGCGTCAAGGGCAACGATTTGACTAAGCAGGTGATTGAATCAGTCCTAGTTAAAAAATTTGGTGAAACACTCACTAAAGGGGCCTTAACATGGTATTCTCTTTTACCTGAAAATTCTATAAATTCGTTTGCTAAGCTTGTAGATCTATTTATTAAAGCACACTCGGGAGCTCAAAAAGTTGAAAAGAGAAAGGAAGACGTCTTCAAAATAAATCAAGGTAATTCATAGTTGCTTAGAGAGTTCATAGATAGATTTCAACGGGAAAGAATGACGTTGCCACGAGTACCTGACAATTGGGCAGCCATAGCTTTCGCCAGCAATTTGAATGAGAAGAGCTCAGAAGCCACGAGGCGACTCAAATAAATCCTTCGTGAATTCCCAGCAACAACATGGAATGATGTCTATAATAGATACAGTACAAAGATGAAGATAGAAGAAGATATCATTTTACGACATAAAATAGAAGAAAAAGTAAGTTCAAGACATGTGGAAAATGAAAAAAGATTTGGTAAAAATAGGTACGAGCCTTATATGGGACCTGCGGGAAAGGACTCACGGTCAAGGAAAGATAATCAAAGGTACGATCACAAATCTAGAAGCAGGGAATCAGGCTCCTCATCAAGGTTCGGAAATGATCGGAACTCATGTGGACCACGTGACAATGAGGGAAGTTTAAAAGCAAGGTTTGGTGGGTACAATTTTAATGTAACCACCTCTGAACTCGTTGCTGTTTTAAGAAGCATGGGAGATAAGGTGATTTGGCCCAAGGAGATAAGATCGAACCCAAACAGATGAAACCCTGATCATTGGTGCGAGTTTCACAACGACCACGGGCATAAAATCGCAGATTGCAGATTTCTGCAAGGTGAGGTTGATCATTTGTTAAAGCAAGGGTATCTCGCTGAGCTATTTAGTGAGAAAGGTAAACAATCATATATGAAGAACAGACAAGAGCCTCCAAAACCGCCCTCGCCTAAAAGAACCGTCAATGTTATAAGTGGGGGAGAAGATATCATGGTGTTTCATATACCGCAGCTAATAAGACCTCCAAGATATCAATCACTCATGGGAAGCGGTTGCGACATGTACTAGAAGAAGAGAATATTACATTCAACGATACAGATGCTGAGGGTCTCTTAGCTCCACATAACGACGCACTGGTAATATCTTTACTTGTATCTGAAACTAACGTGAAATGAGTTTTGATTGATCCAGGCAGTTTTATGGATATTATTTTGATGCAAGTATTGCGCGAGATGCAAGCCGAGGATAAATTAATCCCAAAAGCGCATACTTTGTCGGGATTTGACAACTCTAGTGTCGTAACCAAAGGAGAAGCAATCCTTACTACATTCGCAGAAGGCGTTGTGAAAGATACCAAATTTCAAGTCATAGATATGGAAATGACTTATAACATGATTTTAGGGAGGCCATTGATCCACGACATGGATGGTGTTCCATCGACATTACATCAAGTTATTAAATTTCCATCACCTTGGGGGATATGTCAAATCTGAGGTGATCAACAAACTTCTAGAAGCATCAATTCCGTTGCAAATTCAACTAATAAGGGTAAAGATAAATAGCAATTACAGAATTCATGAGGGGAAGATACGACATCAACCTCAACTGAACGAGAGAAAATAGATGTGGATTCAAGACCTGATACCATTCAAGAGCCAGAGGAGAATGATAACATCAAAAAAACCATTGAGGAATTAGAGGCTGTGGTTTATTTATACACTAGCCTGAGAGGAAAGTGTATATAGGAGCCAATCTCAGCCCGGAGGTAAAGCGTAAGTTAATTGAATTTTTAAAAGATAACGCATATTGTTTTGCTTGGACCCATTCTGATATGACAGGGATACCTCCGGAGGTCATGACTCATAAACTAAATGAAGATCCATCATACCCTCCAATCAAGCAAAAGAAAAGAAAGCAAGGAACTTTCAAGAATAAGGTGATTCAAGAAGAAGTCCAAAAATTGCTGAAAATCGGCTCAATTTGTGAGGTAAAATATCCTGACTGGTTAGCTAACACTGTTGTGGTTACTAATAAGAACGGTAAGTGGCAAGTCTGTGTAGACTACACAGACCTTAATAAAGTCTGTCCAAAAGATTTTTTCTCTTTACCACACATACATCAGTTAATTGATGCTACTGCAGGGCATGAGCTATTAAGTTTTTTAGATGCATATTCAGGTTATAATCAAATCAAAATGGATCCAGAAGATGAGGAAAAAACTTGTTTCGTAACAGACAGGGGGACTTATTATTATAAGGTAATGCCCTTTGGTCTTAAGAATGCAGGAGCGACGTATCAGAGGTTAGTTGCTCAAATATTTCTAGATTGTTTAGGTAAGAACATGGAGGTATATATAGATGATATGCTAGTTAAAACTCAGCATTCAGAAGATCATATATTGCATCTATCTGAAACTTTTGGAATTTTGTGAAAATACAATATGAAGTTGAATCCGGAAAAATGTGCATTTGGTGTGGCATCAGGTAAGTTTTTAGGTTTTGTTGTTTCTAATTGTGGTATTGAAATAAATCCTACACAGATTAAGGCCATTGCAGAAATCCTTGATATACTCTCAAACAAGAAAGAAGTACAAAAACTGACGGGAAGAATCACAGCTTTGGGAAGATTCATTTCCAAGTCATCAGAAAAGTGTTTTAAATTTTTCTCAGCTCTTAATAAGCAAGATCATTTTGAGTGGAATGAAGAATGCCAACAAACACTTAGGAAATTGAAAACATATTTATCAAATCCACCATTACTTGCAAAACCGAAGGAAGGGGAAAGGTTGCTTATTTATCTTGTTGTTTCAGAAGTTGCGGTAAGTACTGTTTTGGTCCGAGAGGACCAACGTAAACAATCCCCTATCAATTATGTTAGTAAATCTTTGTTAGATGCAGAGACACGGTATCCGCAATTAGAAAAACTAGCACTTGCTTTAATCATGGCATCTAGAAAGTTAAGATCATATTTTCAATATCATCCCATTGCTGTAGTGACTGCTTACCCATTACGTAATATATTGCATAAGCATGAATTATCAGGGAGGTTAGCTAAATGGGCTATTAAATTAAGTGAATACGAAATCACTTACCAACCAAGAAATGCTATAAAATCTCAAGTATTAGCTGATTTCGTGGCTGATTTTAGCCAAGGGATGCAGTTAGAAGCGAAAAAAAGTTACAAGTTTTCAATGGTGCAAACTCAGGGATGTGGATTTTATTTACTGACGGTTCATCCAATGTAAAAGGTGCAGGTCTAGGAATTGTTCTGGTACCACCTACGGGTGAAACCATTAGACAAGCTATTAAATGTCATTCTATAACTAACAATGAAGCAGAGTATAAAGCTATGATTGCAGGTTTGGAATTGGCACGAGAACTCGGCATAACCCAGATTATAATCAAAAGTGATTCGCAGCTCGTGGTTAATCAAATGCTGGGGACTTACACAGCCAGGGAGGCAAGGATGCAGTAGTACTTAGAAAAAGTATGAGAATTGATAAAGCAATTTCAGGCTTGGAAAGTTGTACAAATCCCAAGAGATAAAAATGTTGAAGCAGATGCTTTAGCCAATCTCGCGTCTACAGCTGACGTAGCAAACGATGCAAATGCTTCAGTTATACATTTATTTTATTCCGTCCTCGAACCTGATAAAAATGAGGTAAAGTTTAATAACTTAACCTGGGATTGGAGGAACAAAATTGCTGCTTTTTTGCAGTATGGTATCGTCCCTGGGATAAAAGAAAAGCACACACACTTCAAAAAAAGGATGCTCGGTACTGTTTAAAACAAGGGAATCTTTACAGTAAAATGTTCGGTGATCCCTTAGCAAGATGCCTCGGACCTTCTCAAATAGAGTACGTAATGAGAGAAATACAAGAGGGACATTGCAGAAATCACGCAAGAGGAAGGTCACTGGTAAGAACCTTGATTAGAGCAGGTTATTATTGGCCTAAAATGGAAGAAGAAGCAGAAAGTTTCGTGGCTAAATGTGACAAATGCCAAAGGTACGGTAATAACATGCATAGACCAGTAGAGTTGTTGCATCCAGTCATAGCACCATGGCCATTCATGAAATGAGAAATGGATATCGTGGGTCCATTACCACAAGCTAAAGGACAGGTAAAGTTTCTACTCGTACTCACTGATTATTTCACTAAATGGGTAGAGGCAGGAGTATTTAAACAGGTATGAGAGAAAGAAGTTAAGGACTTCATTTGACGGAACATAATATGCCAATTTGGAGTACCAAGAGAGATCGTGTATGATAATGGCCCGCAATTTTTAGGAGCTCAAATCACGGAGTTTTTTCAAAGTTGGCAAATCAAAAGGATAACGTCTACACCATACCATCCAGTAGGTAATGGACAAGCAGAATCAACAAATAAGGTAATTATCAACAATTTAAAGAAGCAGTTACAGGAATCAAAAGGTAATTGGCCTGAGGTATTACCCAAGGTTTTATAGGCTTATCGTACAACTACAAAGACGAGCACAGGAGAAACGCCATTTTCATTGGCTTATGGTGCTGAGGTTTTGATTCCAGTTGAGATGGGAGAGCCAAGCACGTGGTTTGTACAGGATACGAAAGAATCTAATATTGAAGAGATGCGGGTCAATCTTGATTTACTCGAGGGAAGAAGAGAAGCTGCACTAATACGAATGGCAGCACAAAAATAGGTTATAGAACGATATTACAACCGAAAAGCACGCCTCAAATTCTTCAAAATTGAGGATTTCGTGCTTAAAAAGGTTTTTCAATCTACAAAGGCTACCAATTCGGGAAAACTAAGTCCAACATGGGAAGGACCCTATAGAGTTCGTGATATTACAGGAAAATGAGCATATGAATTGGAGACAATGGATGGGAAAATTCTACCTTCACACTGGAATGATGTTCATTTGAAAAGATACTATTTCTAAGGGAATACCCACGGTCAGGTATTGCCATGTTAAATTTTATTTTTGAATTGTTAAGGTTTTACTAACAATTTTAGATGCTAGGCAAAACGCTAACCCATACTAAATGATGAGTCATGACCTATAAGGTAAAATAGAATACACTAAAATTCCTGGCCTAGGGTTACAATTATTCTGATAGAAATACAAACGGGTTAAGCAGTCTACATCTATAATCGCACCCCCGAGTCCCGTATGTTTTTCCTTTTCAGGAAAAGGACCAGGTGAAAGAAACTAACAAGTGCTTGAGGTTTCATACTTCAACGCTCAAACACTTGGGGGACTACATAATATACACGGGCACATGTACGAAGAAGGCAAAGAATTGTGGAAATTTAAGCCTAGAAGAAGCAAGTGTGCGAGATAAAAGCTATGAAGACATGACATTCATCATAGTGTTCTTTCCCATGAGAACAATGGAGTCACTTCTCAAACCCTTCCTAATGTTTCAAAGTTAAAGGGATCCAATGTAACCTCAAAATAGTTAGGGTAAAGACTATGTATTAAAATGGGTTATAAGGAAAAACCTTGTTTCTATTGTTCTTCTTTTGTAGAAATCTGTTACAAGAAAAACAGTTACGAGAAAGCTATAGATGTAATTCAAATACATGTAAAGTATTATTCAAAACTTGTCAAAGTTTAAAAATAAAAACCTATCAAAGTTATTTTAAAATAAACATGTGTGTTCCTATTTCTTTCATCGTATAATAACACCATTATGAAGTTGAGACGTCTTCTTCATTAAGTGTCAAAATATAAAAGGGCCTTCTTTTATAAAACTCATGTTATTAAGTCATGAGATAAACCAAAAAAGCATTTTCAAAGGATAAAAATGCAAACTATTCTCTAAGTCCTTGAAAATAAAAGGCAAGAATAGAACAAATGGAAGTTTAATGATAGTAACGAAAACTTCTTAATATATTTAAATCTAAAGACTAAGTATAAACTTAGTCATTAAATTGTTTTATACAAAATGTCCCGTAACAAGAACTGGGGACTTTTACTTCTAAATAACCCTTAAAAGAAACTAAGGGTTTGATTACTATCTTCCAAAAAGACGAAAACAAGTTCATTACAAAAAACTGGTCATTGAGAAGCAGGAATATCATAAGTAACTGCTTTAATTTCAACAGAAGGAGCATCCACAGGCACGACTTCATCTTGGCTTGCTGCAGTAGGCTGAGGAAGAGTTATGGTATCTGCACCAGTTTCAACATTAATTGGAACCTCAACTTCAGGAGCTTGATCCGTGAGAGTTTCGTCTTTGGGAGCTTGAACCACGAGATCTTCAGCCTCGGGAGCTTCGGCCACGGGAACTTCAATTATAGGAGAAGGGAAATCCAGTGGTTGTTGAGCCTTTTCAATCATCTCCATAACCTTGGCTAATTCTGACTCTAAGTTGAAGTTCTCCTCACCAACTTCAGTTAGGGCATCACGGCGAGAGTTCAAAAAGGCCCAACTTACTTCAACGGCTAGTTTATCTTCGAGAAGCTCATAGTCTCTTTCCCAAACAGCAAGTTTATTCTTAAGCTCATCATTTTCAGCCAAAGTCGAATCATAAGAGGCTTGGAGAGAGGCATGGGAGCTTTCTAAGGCACGCACCTTGTCAGAGGAGATTCTCAAATTTTCTTATGTCTGAGTCAGATTTTGCACCAAATCTCCTGCATAAACTTATTTGTGGTTCAGAAGTGCTCTTAGCTCTCTAATTTCTTCACTTGACCTGGACAATTGCTCCGAGAAAGAGCATTCAAGGCGTTTTTTGTCCTTCTCTACTTGGCTTGAAGAATCTTTGGCCACTGCCAACTCAGAAGTTAATGCTCGCACCTGCTGCTCCAGGTTACCCCTATTTTCTTGCAAATCTTCTATAGCAATTTGTGCACTATCAAACTACCCTTTCCAGTTAGCCGCTTCCAATTGAAACTCATGAGCCACTTTCTCAGACTCAAGAATAGTCTTGTCAAAATCATTGGCCACCTTCTCTAATAGAGAAATTTTTGCCATTAACTCTTTACCAATAAGATTGGCCTGAAAACAATAAAGGAGGAAAGTAAGAATCCAAGGGAAAAAGAAATTTTTAATAAAGGAGGAAAATACATTCAAAGTGGCGTGAATTATGTCGTTCATCAGAGTCAGGCAGCTATGACTATTCATTTTCTCTTTCTTAATTTGGCCAATCAAAGGCTCAAGCCAAATATCTGCTGACCAGATTTCCTCAAAAGACTGCTGTTGGCGGGAACTTCAATAGTCACACTCCTCATGGCAGCACTTCTGCTCGTAGAACCCACTTCTGTATTATAAACAATAGAAGGGGGAACTACTGAAGGAAGAGCGGTATAAGAAATGAAAACAGCAGGAGAAGGAATAGGAGCAGATGGATCTGGTAAGGAAGAAATTATAGGCAGAGGAGGAGGATGGATTGTAAGAACTGGGGTTGAAAAAGAAGAGAGGGGAAGTTCATCTAAAATGGGCCCTAACTCGCCACTCTCAAAACCACTAACAAAAAGTCAGTTGATGGATTCACGAGTGTCCTGGGGGGTAACATCGTCATCGGAGACGAGATGGACAGGCTCGGTAGCAGAGGCACGAGGAGAAACTTTAACTTCTTCATCAGATATAATACGTCTCCTAGATCTTGGCCTCATTACTAAGGAGCCACCTTCATCTTCATCTTCTTCCTCGGAGTCGTTTTCAAAGGTTTTTCTCTTCACAAGAATATATCGAACTTTACCTAAAGAGATTTGAGTTCCTAAAGAGGAACGAGAGGCCGCGACTGCTTCAACAGCAACACCACGAATTGCAATACCTGACAAAAAGAGGGATGATAATTAAAAAAAATAAAAGGAAGATTTTACATACGGAAAAATAATAAATAAAAAAACTCTTACCATGAGTTTTCACTTTCCAACCGTACTGATTGGAAATAGATTTCCAAGACCTAGCCTCCATAGGTGCGGTCTTCAACAACTTATCTACCCAACCACGGAAATTGGAGATGGTATCCACAACTCCCATGGTTGCTACAAAAAGAAGGAGAAAGAAAAATAAGAGAAATTACTAAATTTGAAAGAAAAAGGTACGAGAAGGGTAAAAGACTTACGTGCAAAGTTCCACTTCTCAGGGAAGGGAGTGTTTTCCTTACCCACTAAACCAAGTGTGGGGGCAATAACAAATCGGGCATACCAGCCACGATCCTTATCATTTTCTAGGCTTACCAAAACCCTTTTACTCCTAGCTACTAAGGTAAAAACACTGTTGCGAAAAAGTCTAGGGGAGTAGAGGTGAATTAGGTGAGGAAAGGTAAAATCAACACCTATCTTGTTGGTTAAATTCCTTAAACAAGATACAGCCCTCCAAACAAGAGGACCAATTTGTGCTAAACAGACTTTGAAGAAACGACAAGAATCAAGAATTACTGGATCAATAGTTGGTTTAAACCCTAGAGTAAAAGGGTAGGTACAAACGAAAGAAAGTCCAGTTATATAGGAAGTAATTCTCTTATTCGGATTAGGGATGATGATGGGGCAATCACTACTCCAATGAAAATCTTTGCATACTATGGGAGCTAAAACCTCTGTAATCAAAGTAGGGTAAACATCAGCACGATCTAAACTAGCAATTTGGCTTTGAAGCGATTGTCTATCATGGTGGAAAGATAAGTCGGTAGGGACTATCTCTTCTACCAAAGGCTCCTGTAAAGGTTCATAGGTCTCTTTACCCTTAGAAGAAGACCTTTGAGTAAAACAACCTCTAGTTCTAGAAGAAGGGCCAAAATTAGAAGAGGGTACAAAGGAACCAGAAGAACCATCCTTACGGGTAGATCCTAAATTGCGAAGCCTACCTCCCCTTCTATGTCTAATAAGGGCATTAGGGAAGTTATCTAAAATGGTAGCTTTCCTAGGGTTAGAGTTTGAAGAAGACATGATGAAGAAAATCGATGTGAAGAAGAAGTGAGCAGAATTGGGAAAAATAAAGTGTTCAATAAAACTTTATGAGAAAGAAGACAAGAGGTTATATTTATATAAGAGAACAACCGTCAAAGAGAAAAATGCAATGATGGAAAGCCTATAATAAAGGTAACTGGCACTTCGTGAACAGTGGAGCTGTAAAAAAAGCCTTGAAAAGGGTTGCAAATCTGCAGAGCCAATAAAGGAATGACACGTGCACGGTGCATTAAATGGATGAGACAATTGAAGCATCAATCTTGTCATAGCATTAATGATGATAAAACTTCCCTTTTAATAAAGAATCCACTTCCCAAATATTCAACTGATGAATAAATTAAAAGTGCCCGACTATCTGTATTGGAAAAAATCGAGTTTACATATTAAAGAATGATGTGTCAGGACACGTCGATTAGTCAAACAGTCAAAGAATTAAAGTTAGCCAAGAGACACGAGCAACAACGGATGTGAGCAAAGGAAGTGGAAGAGGCACGGGCAATTATTCAAGTGATATAGAGTCCGTACCTATTTAAGACATTTAAAGCTCAAAGATCAAAGGAATGAATCTGATAGCCTGTGAAAGACCAAATATAGTATTTAATGCGTATTAAATACTAAAAACGTTAGAGAATATTTATTTAATGTAATGATTGTTTAACATTTCATTTAATGTCATTAATTGCTCATAATAGCCTTATTATGATAAATGTAAGGCACGTATTTCCAAAATTACTATAAAAAGGAGAATGCTGAACACTTGTAAGATACTAAATATTATTGGAATACACTCTGATTTACTTGCTTTCTAATCATATTGTTCTCAAAAGCCTTTCTTTATATTCTCTTCTGATTATCAGTAACCCGTGTTCTTCTAAATTTCTAACTTTGACTAAAAATCTATTTTTTGGTTAAACAGGCGCATAAATGGATTCCTGAATAATTCCATCCCAACCTTGAACTCCGTTGCTCCTCATTGCATAAATCTATTGGATGTTGAAGTTCAAACATGTCAACAAGGAGCATCCCCGTGTGATCACATATATTCGATTGGTAATTTTATTGTCAGTTTATGATAACACATCTTAGATTAACTGTCGAAAGTCATCAAGGGTTTAGTAAGAGGGTTCGCCTAGAGATTTAGAGTTTAGAAGGGTGAATAGGTTATTCTCAATATTTTCCCCTGAAGATGTTATGTGAGTTGATAATAAAGGTTGCATAAGTGTATTCCACATTAGGCCACACTAGGAGTATGAAGTTTCCCCATAGTTGTTCGCCATATATTTTGTGTATTCAAATGTCTATGTCTAAGAAGGTAGGTGGAGATCATTCGTGTTTCATCCTGGTGTAAATTATTGAAGGTAAATGTTGATGGATAGTTAGCTTATGCGAGGTGTCTAGCTGTCATCCTTGTTAGATAAGTTTAGGGGTTGGGATTGCTTTTGTGAATGTGTTATGGCAAAGATTATGAGTCGAGGAGGCCACCTTGAAGGCCGAAAGTATCGTGGAAATAAAATATTTTTGCTTGATTGCATATCAATAAGCTTTGACTTGAAAGGTAGCTTATAGGTGTTATGACCTAAATATGTGCAGTCCATGTTCAGGTGTCGTTATGATAATGTAGTGCTTGTAATGCCGAGGTTCATGTTATTGACATATACATTATGGTGCTTTTTCGAGTTGTGAATGTATTTTTAGGATGGTTTTTGTGGTTCTCTGGTAGGTGGATAGGCCTAGTTACAAAGGAGACTTTGCCGAAATTTCTAAAAAATTTAGGAGTTAGTCAAAATTTAGGGACTTGAGGTAGGTGAGAAAAGAGATTTATTATGTTAAGAATTAAAGTTGGATTCTACTCCTCATTCTAGGATGAATGATCCCAAGCGGGGGAAAATGTAAGGCCTCGGAAAATTGCGCTAAGTAAATTAGGATTTCGTGGTGCCATGTAAGCTAATTATAATGTTTTATGTTCTATTAATATGATGGGAATCAATTGAATTTGGTAAACAAGTATATGAGTCATATATTATGTAAGGTGGGGTCCAAGAAGAGGCCTAAGTGTAAGCCAAATGGGAAAAATTTCATAATAGGCTAAGATTCCAAAGGTACTTGCACTAGTCCATACTTTGAACGATAGTATCTAAATATGTATAAGGTTTTATGTGATTAATAACCTATAAAACGAAAGATCTTTGAGTCTAGTTTCTAAATCTTCAAACTGTATGTCATTTGGACATTCCTACACAAAGTTATGATCAAATTACCGAAGGCTAGAAAAATGCGATCCTGTGTTGAATCTGCGATCGCAAATCTGTCGCATTTTGACTTTGCGATTGCAGATCTATCGCAAATTGGGCCAGTGTTGCCCAATTTTTGGCACCTATTTTGCGATGCATTCTGTGGCCCACATTCTTGGTTTGCGGTTCATTTTGCGATCGCAGACCTGATTTCGGAGGCTTATTTTTTCTATTTTTATTACCTGACCCCATTTTAATATATAGGTTTTGGGGTTCATTTTGAGGTCGTTTCCTACTGATTTTAGAGAGATATGAGAGCATATAAAGAGAGAAAGGAAGGACCTAGCTTCATAATCGCCTATCTCTTGCTCAAGTCTTCAAGAATAAAAAAACCCAATCACATGTTCTTCATCTAAGAGGTAAGGTTCTATATATTAGACTTTAATTTCGAGTTTGTGGCATAAGATGGGTTATTGAGGTATGATTCTTGGGTGTAATAGTATTATGTATACATGCATGTACAAATTAGGTTTGTGGGAATATTATTGAACATAAATAAATAAATATTGGGTTGGGGAATGAAGGAAACCTTGTAAAAGAGATTTGAAATCAAGGTGCTCAACTAGTATTTGATAAAATGCTCAAATGAGCTGAAACCATGAATACCTTCCTAATTTGTGTTCAATTTTGTTAGTCTCAAAGTGGGATTGCTAGAATTTCCGGAACGTCGTAGTAACTTAAGGAAAGCTTAAACAAGGTATATATGGCTAAAACACCCGTCTTTTAGAAATTGAGCTTCATCGGTGTTTGTATGAATATGGCAAGACTAAAGTTGAATCATTGCATTACTTGTTATTTTACATGAATTGATGTTGTAACCTTATATGCGTGAAAGATGTGTCTCAAGATGATCAACGTGCTATCTTGATAACTTGAAAAGGGCAAAGATATGAATTATGTATTGAAATGCTTGGACCTTAAATTTAGATTGAAGTTGCATTGTTGTGCCATCTACATGAAGCCTTATCTATGCTTACAACTTAAATTTCTCTTGTGTGCACCTACTATCCTAAATGGCAAAGCTATTATTGGAATTGGGAATGATGTAAAATGCGGCCTAGTGCCAAGAATGACGTGATACATTGTGGACCCAAGTGCCTATAAAATGATGTATATGAAATAAATTGATTAATGAGAAGGGAACAATGCCTTGGTAAGGCAACCTAGCCGATCGGCCCGAGATCGGACTCCGCTCAAGATAGCGGTGGTATTGTGAATGAATTTCGGAAAAAGGGAAAATGATATTGTGATTGAAGTGTATGTCTCAAATAAGGTGACCTAGCCGATCAGGCTGAGATCGGGATCCGCTCAAGAAAGCGGTGGTATTGTGAACAATGATGAATAGTGTGAAGTGCCCCAATACTAAAGGCTATGGAAACATGATGTAAAAATTGTATGATTCTTTATTATTGATAATGTTGTGATCGTTTAAAGCTTTTGGGTTATATTTTTGATTTCCTTATCTTTGTATGAAAGTTTTATCTAACTAGATGGTGTTTAGTTGTACATATTAGTGCTATTCGATGGCACTAACATCTCTTTTGCTGGGGGCGCTATGTCTTTAAATGGATGTAGGTGTTTCTATAGCAGGCAGTGTTGGTCGAAGCTAATGCCGCATCATCCTTTTAGATGACTTGGTGAGCCCCACTTCATTTTGGGGTCTTTTTTCATCTATTAAACATGTACTTTGTATTTAAGGTATAGCCGGAGCCTTGTTGCCGGCATTTCCATATTATTCTTCAGTTGTATTTAGAGGCTCCGTAGACAGATTATGGGCAGTGTCGGGTATTGGAATTAAACTAGAAATATTGATGTTTGGCAATGATATATAAAACTTGTAATGTCTTCAAAATAGTGAATAGAGTTGCTAATGAAAATGAAATGGAAATATTTCATGACATGTTTATAGAATTTGATTAATGGAGTCCATCTCCTATTTATTCATGAATTAGTTTGGGTAGAATGAAACCTAACAGGCTTGCTCAGTCGGGTCCACTCGATTGAGCCCCGGTCTCGCTCCTCGGATTTTGGGGCTTGACAGGAATACAGTTCGAGTTTAAGAGATCAAGCGCCTACCTGTATAACAAGGGAATACAATTCAAGTTTTTGTCAATTAGGTGCCCACCTGGATAACAAGGGAATACAATTCAAGTTTTTGGCAATCAGGCGCCCACCTGGATAACAAGGGAATACATTTCAAGTTTTGGTAATCAGGCGCCCACCTGGAGAACAAGGGCATACAGTTCAAGTTTTTGGCAATCAGGCGCCCACCTAGATAACAAGGGAATATAGTTCGAGTTTTAGAATCAGGCGCCCACCTGGATAACGAGGGAATACAATTCAAGTTTTTGGTGATCAGGCACCCACCTGGATAACGAGGGAACACAATTCAAGCTTTGGAAATCAGGCGCCCACATGGATAGCAAGGGAATCCAATTCAAGTTTTTGATAATCAGGCACCCCCCTGGATAACGAGGGAATACAATTCAAGGTTTTGATAATCAGGCACCCCCCTGGATAACGAGGGAATACAATTCAAGGTTTTGATAATCAGGCACCCCCCTGGATAACGAGGGAATACAATTCAAGGTTTTGATAATCAGGCACCCCCCTGGATAACGAGGGAATACAATTCAAGGTTTTGATAATCAGGCACCCCCCTGGATAACGAGGGAATACAATTCAAGGTTTTGATAATCAGGCACCCCCCTGGATAACGAGGGAATACAATTCAAGGTTTTGATAATCAGGCACCCCCCTGGATAACGAGGGAATACAATTCAAGGTTTTGATAATCAGGCACCCCCCTGGATAACGAGGGAATACAATTCAAGGTTTTGATAATCAGGCACCCCCCTGGATAACGAGGGAATACAATTCAAGGTTTTGATAATCAGGCACCCCCCTGGATAACGAGGGAATACAATTCAAGGTTTTGATAATCAGGCACCCCCCTGGATAACGAGGGAATACAATTCAAGGTTTTGATAATCAGGCACCCCCCTGGATAACGAGGGAATACAATTCAAGGTTTTGATAATCAGGCACCCCCCTGGATAACGAGGGAATACAATTCAAGGTTTTGATAATCAGGCACCCCCCTGGATAACGAGGGAATACAATTCAAGGTTTTGATAATCAGGCACCCCCCTGGATAACGAGGGAATACAATTCAAGGTTTTGATAATCAGGCACCCCCCTGGATAACGAGGGAATACAATTCAAGGTTTTGATAATCAGGCACCCCCCTGGATAACGAGGGAATACAATTCAAGGTTTTGATAATCAGGCACCCCCCTGGATAACGAGGGAATACAATTCAAGGTTTTGATAATCAGGCACCCCCCTGGATAACGAGGGAATACAATTCAAGGTTTTGATAATCAGGCACCCCCCTGGATAACGAGGGAATACAATTCAAGGTTTTGATAATCAGGCACCCCCCTGGATAACGAGGGAATACAATTCAAGGTTTTGATAATCAGGCACCCCCCTGGATAACGAGGGAATACAATTCAAGGTTTTGATAATCAGGCACCCCCCTGGATAACGAGGGAATACAATTCAAGTTTTTGGCAATCAGGCGCCCACCTGGATAATAAGGGAATACAATTCAAGTTTTGGAAATCAGGCACCCACCTGGATAATAAGGGAATACAATTCAAGTTCTGGAAATTAGGCGCTCACCTGGATAACAAGGGAATACAATTCACGTTTTTGGCAATCAGGTGCCCACCTGCATACAAGCGAATATAATTCAAGTTTTTGGCAATCAAGTACCTACCTGGATAACAAGGGAATATAATTCAAGTTTTGGAAATCAGGCACCCACCTGGAGAACAGGGTAACACAGTTCAAGTTTTTGGCAATCAGGCGCCCATCTGGAGAACAAAGGAATGCAGTTCAAGTCTTGGCAATCTGGCGCCCACCTGGATAACAAGGGATTGGAATACAAGTTTTGGGAAATCAGGCGCTCGCCTGGATAACAAGGGAATACATTTCAAGTTTTGGAAATCAGGTGCCTACCTGGAGAACAAGGGAATACAATTCAAGTTTTGGAAATTGGGCGCTCACCTGGATAACAAGGGAATACAATTCAAGTTTTGGAAATCAGGCGACCACCTGGAGAACAAGGGAATACAATTCAAGTTTTGGAAATCATGCGCCCACCTGGAGAACAAGGGAATACATTTCCAGTTTTGGAAATCAGGTGCCCACCAGGAGAACAAGTGAATACATTTCAAGTTTTGGAGATCACGCGCCCACCTGGATACCAAGGGAATACAATTGAGGTTTTGGAACTCAGGCGCTCACCTGGAGAACAAGGGAACACATTTCGAGTTTTGGCAATCAGGCGCCCACCTTGATAACAAGGGAATACAATTCAATTTTTGGAAATTAGGCGCCCACCTGGATAACAAGGGAATACAATTCAAGTTTTGACAATCAGGCATCCACCTGGAGAACAAGGGAATTCATTTCAGAGTTACTTTCAATTTGCAAATTCAAGAAGCATCAGGAGCCTGCCAGAAGAACAGGGCCCATTTTTTAGTTTCATGTTAGAGATCAAGTAGAGATTCAAGGAAGATTGAAGATAAGAAATAGATAGGATCCTGTATTTTTCTTTTACTTTTGCTATAATTTTTCCTTTTATTTTCGATGTATTTGCAAGAACCGCAGACCAGAACCTCGACGGCACTTCCCTCGGCTCTTCACCTCGGTATACTCCATCTCTCTTCTCATTCCGAACTACACATGGCATGATTCCTTTGTAGCCAAGGATATGTAGCCAGCTCAGATACCAGGGCTCGGTCACATTCTTATCCCTCCTAGTCTAGTCTCTCCAAATAAGGGTCGGGTCAAAAAACCTGTCTAGTCATTTTTTATCTGAAAATACTTCGTATTTCCTGTCAAAGAGTGGCAGCTATAGACATGAGATTTTTTACCCTCCCCAAGATTTCTTACATTTTAGCACGTAAATATTTAGTTTAGGCTTAATATAGCTATTTCAACTAATTTTTACTTACTTTATTTTATTACAAGAAAAAGAAAATTACAAAAAAAATTAGTTTCATTAATGTTTTGTAGTGATTTTTAATCTTGAAAAATAACAAAAAGAAAACAGTTTCATTTATGGTTTATTTTTAATAGTTTATTTTAATTAATTGGGAGTAGTCTTACATTTTTTAAATGCTTTATACTATTTTAAATAAGGAAAACGTAGGACCTTAGTTAACGAAATCCAGATCTTCTAAAAAAGCACATTGTTAGTTAATTCAAGATAATTTTAGCTCAATTTTGGACCAAAAAATGGCCCAATTTCGGACTAGCCCTTGAGCCCAAATCCCCATTGCTCCAAAATTAACCCTTAGCCTAACATCCCTACCCTTTAATTAAACCCTAGACCTAAGAGACTAAGGATGAGCAGCTGAACTCCAAGAATGAGACCCCCCCAACGTATATTTTTCTTGAGCTTCTTCAATGAAGGATACAACCTGAGGAGTCCCATGGTTTCCCTTCTTCTTCCTTAGACAAAAACATTGAACAAGACATAAGAGAGCAGCCGCAATCCCTCTTTTCTCCACCATTATCCATGCCATCTCATACAAAATGACCACCCTTCTGTAACTCCTCCATAACAGCCCCATCCCACAAACGACCAGCAACACCCAGCAATGCCCACACCTCTAACACACATATTAACACACCCCCAGCCCATTTCGACCACAACCTGCTCAAAGAACACAAGCACAAAAGCAGAAAAAAGGAACAAAATCGAACAGAAGTTTTGGACGAGAACAAGGGATGGAAAATCTTAGTTCTTCTTCATTCCAATTTGGGTCTCAAATTCGAAAAACAAAAACGAAAATGAATTCAATTTTTGATCTGATTTTCCTTCATGGAACTCGTTTGAGTTTTTTGGTCTGTGTTTGTTATTTCGAGTTCAATTAAGGTGCGGCTGTTCAAAGTCAGTTCGTTGTGAGGTGTTGTCCGAGGTTGAGGTCGTGATTCTTGGTCTAGTTTTAGCCAGTTGTACTCGGTTGAGCTTTTATTTTGATAGATATGTTGGTCACTCTGTTTGACCTTTGCTATAAGTTGCTGTTTTATTTAAATTCTGAAAGGAAATTGCTCATTATAAAATGACTCTTGCGTTCCCAAATTTTGCTTCTGAATATTTGGTAATTCAGTGGTTCGAGCTTTGCGATTAAGCTCGTATCGAAATTTTAAATTGAAGTTTCTTTGTGTGCTTGCGTTCGTGGTAATTTGGGGTATGTTCGGTTAAGTTCTTGCCAGTCTTCGAGTAATCTTTTGAATTTGCTGCGTAATTTGGTTTGAAGTTCTGCTATCCATCTGACTTTCAGAGGAGTTTTGACTCAACACTGAGGTTCGATTCTTACTTTTCACTTTGAATGCTTATTTTGTGATTCTCGTGAATGTTGGATGAAGATGAATGCTAAATGAGTGTATTTGCAAATGGTACTTAACTTTTGATACTCTTCCGTTAGTGTTCAAATTACATAGATAGAAAAATTAGGAAATTATGAATTAAAAAGAAAAAGTAAGGTTTGATAAACCGACTTTGATAAAGGGGTTCGGGTGCTAAAATTTATGAAATTGAGTTTTTAATTGTTTATTACCTTGTTACTTTCCTATATTCGATAAGAGCATTCATAGGCCGTCCACTCGGGTAGGAAAACTTTAGTTTCTTCTCTTTTATCTTATTCGAGGTGAGAGGTCATTCTCATAGTTAAATTTATCCGGGGAATGCCCCAAGGGATTTGTATATAATTTTATTCGGGGTATGGCCCGTCGTATTCTGTAATTGGAGGCCGTGGTGAACATCATAGAAGAAGTAACGTAGGATACTTTAGAACTTTAGTTTTTCTTCTTTTTATTTTCTTTCATTTAGGTGAGGATGATATCGAGCCTCTTATGTATTTATTTTATTTCTGTGTGTTTTACCTCAATTTGAATGTTTTAAAGGCCAACTAGATCGAGTACGCAACCGTGACCTTCACGGGGACTTGAGAGTGCCTAGTACCTTTTCCCCGAGTCAAATGAACCCTCTTACCCAAATCTCTAGTGCAGACTTAGTTTTGGAGTTTCAAGTGTTTGTGAAAGGAAAATTATTTTTTAAAAAAATCGGTGACCTGAGACACCGAAATCAAATGTCAGGTGGCGACTCTGAGTTAATCCTTTTAAACACATCTTTTTGTCACTTTTTAATTAAAAATCCTTTTGGAGCTTTAAAATCACTTTCTTATTTTTAAGAGGGTTACTGAAGTTGGTAAAAAAAGGATGTGACAATGATAACCTTGAAGATAATATCATCTTCGATAAGTCAGATACCCACGGTTTGTCCTTCCCTCACTTTGATGCTTTGGTTATAACTTTACGCATTGCAGATAATGACGTAAAAAGAATAATGGAGGTTGACGGAAGCGGCACGTGTATTATTCACCCACGAGTTCTCTTGCAGATGATTCTCGAGGATAAAATAATACCAAATTGCATAACACTAACAGGTTTTAATAATATAGTGGAACGAACCTCTGGAGAGGTAGCGCTACCCGTTCTGGCAGGGGGAGTCACCCTGGATACGACATTCCACATCATGGACCAGGAAACGGCCTACAATGCCATCATAAGGCGTCCATGGATACACGCCATGCGAGCTGTTCCGTCAAGTTTCTATCAAGTAATAAAATTTTTGACTCTGTAGGGGATATTCAGCATCCGAGATGAGCAACGCACTGCCTAAGAATGCTATCGGGTTGTCGTGCCACCTTTTTCTCGTGAAATCGGATTTATGACATTTTGGTTGGGACAACTCTTTCCTTTTGGGAAAGGGGTTTTGCAATCCTAAAGATTTGCCACCTAACGATTTTTAAGTTGCGTTAGGGCACCTATAGGGTTCATTTCTAACGATGTTTGATAACCAGAGATAGGGTAAGGACTTGAAATTATCCTAAGGGGAAGGTGTTAGGCACCCCTCAGGATCAACTAGTGTGGTTCCTGGCCAGATAGTTTTTGTGAATTTGTACAAGTAGCAAGTAAAACAAGTATGGCTAACATTGTAGGGAATTTAAGTTTGAATAAACAAATGTTTGAAAGACAGCAAGATTTCGAAAAGAATTACAATCTAAGCATGTTCGTGAATGTAAAGAGGGTGTCCTAGGTTTGTTTGTAATATGGATCACATCGGTACAATGCCCGGTAATCACTCCTCAAAAAAGTGACTACGCATGGCATTAACGTACCGGTCATCATATCCATATCTATACTTTCCCGCCCCGTGAAGGTAATTAAAATGAAGGGACGTCTCGACCCCTATTGCATGTTGTTACCCGTCCCTTCCTATCAGTCCCGGAGGAATTTAGGACTTCTATCCTATAAGAAAGAGGTTCTAGGCAGACCCTCGAGTTTAAAGGTAAAATACTAAGCGACGAACAAGAACATATAAGACTATATTTAGGGAGGAAAACATAGAAGCAAGTAGAAGGCTTAGGTATACCTCCACAAATAATGCACATAGAAAAAATGACTCATGCTCAACAGAAGTCTGAATTCATAATCCTAAAGCAGGGTGTCTAAGTGATAACATCAGAACCAGATTCATTATATGACTTAGAAAAGAAGTCTGAACCAGGCTTTCCTCCTGATTTTAACACGCTGGCAAACAAGGAGCATTCTGGTTTTTATTTAAGCAATTACCTAAGGCTTGCCTAGGCGTTAAGCAATACGTAGTAGTTATTCCGAGTTTTTAAGACAATTTAGAGATTGTTTTTACCTAAAACATAATGTTCAAGTTGTAGAGATTGTTACCAATTTTTTATTCAGAAAATATCACAATGTAAAAATTATTACTTTACTACCTTATCATGAAGTAGTAATTAACTAGGCGTTTTAAATAAAAATGCAAATCGGACCCTAGAACATGATATCTAATATGCATATGTAAATGGCAGGTTTGCTGGAAACAGAGTCCCTAAGGCATGTTTTCTAAATATACACAAGAGTTGCGGAATACAACTTCTGAAAGTGCAAGAGTAACAGCTTATATGTCAATATTGTTATTGTCCTAGGAGCAGGATTTCTAAGTGATAAAACATAAAACATGGATTAATGAATGAGGTGCTGAAGCAAGAAACCTGGGTCCTAAGAACATAATCTCTAATGCATGTATGAATCCTAAGCATGGTTTCTATTACACAATTAGGAATATAAACATACTAACATGTGTTCTACCCTTAACAAATTATAGCATGCATATTTACCCTATCCCTTTTCACTAGCCACCCTAATACTTGTTTACAAATTATTACAGACCATGTAATTGAATTACATAAGCAGAAATGAAAAATAAGAAGTTACAACTATAGGAAACCTGATGTGGACTTCCTCTCTGAGTTATGTAATAAACCACCTCAAATGTCAATATTGTTCCATAGACGGTCTTATATCTGGGTGTGACAGAGTTCCCTAAGGACCTCAAGGGATCCCGGACAGTGCTCACACCCAGATTGTATAACCAAAATAGAGCGAGTACAGTAAGGAAGGGCCAGCTTTTATGTGTCCAAGTTCAAAGGGAGCTCAAGGGTCCCAAAGCAAAGGTCACACAAAAGGGGCAGAATCTAATGGTCTACGAGTATGTGTGAGAGTGCTTGACATAGATTTAAAGGAGTTGAGTTGGAAAACATTTTTGAAAATGATTGGTTTGAAGTAAGTTTGCAACAACAATAGAAAAGTTGCTTAGGGAAAATAGTTTTGAGAGGGGAAGGGGATATGAGCAACAACAACACATACAGAACAAGTTCAAAGAGCAGTACAGCTTCAGAAGTTACAAATAGGGAAGTAGGGGTTGGGGACACAGAGGGCCCAAATTAGAAATACATAAACATGGCTGAGAGATGTATATAGACCAACAAGTAGGGAATGATTGGCCTTTAGAACACAAACAATTACTTCAAAGAGTAAACAAGGCAATCATGCTCGAAATTAGAATTGTAATAAGACATAGGGATAGGGCATGGGAGTAGCCATGCGGGGGTCTATTACACATAATTAGTCATGACTTAGTGTTAATCATGTAATTTAGAATACATAATATTTGAGGGACATAAATAGGAACTCAAGTAGATATGTTGATTACATTTTGAACAAGAGAGGGTAGAACTTAAGCATGCTGAGTAAAGCAATAAACAAGAAGTGCAATTAAACAACATGAGTCATTGAGTCAGTGCAGAAAAGATAGGGATTGGCAAACAATGGAGCACCTAGAGTTGATTTTCTTTTTAGAATTGAACTAGGAACATACCAGTTAAGGAAGCAAAAGTGCAGAAAAGAGCAAAGCAATCAGAGTTCCACAATCTAGCCTTGACTTTCAGTCGGCTAGACAAAGTAGTAGCACAAGTAGTAGAAAAAGAAGAGAGAATTTTAGTGTGTATGTGTGTGTTCTGAACTATATGTTCATGTGTTTTGCTAAAGAGAGGGTAGAGTATTTGTAGTTTGAGAACATGCAAGAAATATATGGTAATAAGTGATGACTTAGCATAATTATAGAAATAATATGAATCAGAATCAATTAAAGACCTGGACTTCTTTCAATTAGGGAGTCATGGTTCAAACGGGCACGTTGTATCAAATACGGAAAAATATTGCTTGTAAGACTGATTTTACCATAATAGGAATAGTAAAAGCATGTAGCATATCATAAGGACTAAGTACAGAATAGTTTAAACATAAGGAAAGTGCACGTTAATTAATATCATATTTGTGCATATAAACAAGGTAGAGTACAATTTGATTCTAAAAAATCAGTTCATAGAATCACGAATGAGATTGAAAATCAGAGCGAATCAACACTAAGAAAAGTATCACAAAAGTAATGAAGCAATTTCAAAAAATCAGTACAGAGTTACAAGGAAAATACCCAAAATCAAAGATGTAGGTTTAAGAACATCACATAGAATCAACATAAATTACGTGAAGGATCAATAAAACAAACAGTCGAACCTACTACACAATAAATAGCACGGGTTTGGACAAAATTAAAGAACCTTAAGAACAAATTAGAACAGGAAGCACAAGAGCATATAGAACACATATAAAGCCTAGAATGTTCATGATAGTCATGCAAACATACCGTAAACAAATTCAAACTTCGAATCGAACCTAGAAGTATTAGGGTTTCTTGACAAAATCAATCAAGCAAAAAAGGAAAGACTCGGATAATGTTTAAACATGCTAAAAATCAAAGTAATTGCTAAAAATCAGAAGGAAATCATTTCTTTGCAAAAGGGTTTAGGAACCCTAGTCTGGAAAATAATAAAACATTTGAAATCGGGGAAACATTTTGAGGAAAACAGGTGAAAACCTTAAGAAATCCATAGATCCATCATAGTTCTAAAAAGATCGGAAGATTTATAGCTAGATTTTTCAGGAAGTTTCATGGATACATTTAGATCTAAGACAGATCTAAAGAAAAAGTGAAAATCTCAAGAGTTAAGGTTTCAGAGAACCCAAAGAAGGTGAGAAAACATTAGATCATTACCGATAACAGCCATGGATCTTACTCGAACCACCATGGATGGCCGAAAAGTACCATAAAAGACCATGGATAGAAGTTGAGCAAGATCTAGACTAGATCTTTCCATGAAATCAAAAAAACGGGTAACCAGGAGACCTAAGAGACAAATATATGTCTTAAACAACCATGGGAGTCCATGGATTGAGTGAGGATCGAAAGGATTAGGGTTAGTTTGGGTGGCGGCGTCTAGGGTTAGCTTTAGGTTTCAGAGAGTGTTGGAGAGGAGAGGGGATTCTAGGGCGTCAGTGGGGTAAGAATGAGAGGGTTTGGAGGGGTCGTTTGGGATTAATTATGGTAAGAGTGAATGGTGGCCGTTGATCACTGTGATCAACGGCCAGGATTGAAAGGTTTGGGGGCCGAGTTATAAAATCGTGTTTAGGCCTGGGTCCGGTGGGTTTTAATTGTGCTGGGAAATGGGGTCTTGATTTGGCTATAATTAAAAGCAAATTTGGCTATAATTTAAATAGCCATTTTTCCCTATTTAAACTATAAAAAATAGTAAAAAGTTTCTGAAAACTAATTTCGAGGGCTAAAATAATTTATAATATGTAATTAACAAATTAAAAATAAATATAGGATCCAATATTATGTGTATAAAAAATAATTAAACCTTAAAATGGCTAATATTGCAATTATGTACAATTTAGCTTTAAAAATACTAAATGAAACTGTAAAAATATGTAAAAAATAATTTAGCCATATTTTGATATAAATATAAAAATCCAATTGAAGAATTATCAAAATAATAATTTTAAAAATAGTTATTGAGGATTTTATGGATAAAAAGAGAGAGAATAAATCAATTTAAGCCTTTCAAATTATGAAGAAAAAAAAAACCTTTGGACATGCTTATATATGCTATTTTGAAGGTATTTTGCGTATTGAAAATACACGAGAAAAATGTACCAATAGTTGCCTCTCTTTACCCGGGAAGAACGAAAGAGTTTTCTGGTAAAGAAATGATGGCCAATTTTGACCGAGCAAAACAATTTGAAGAGGTTAGGCCACATACCGGCTTTCAAGTTGCCTACATATCCCCGGTTTTACAAGAATCAGGTCGTATGTAGTTCAGGATTCTCCAGCGAAGTATACCGATGAGGTGATTTCAAAAACAGACGCAACATCTAAGGTTGTGTGAGTGGACGATTTACGGGAATGGTTAACTTTGGTATGGCTGTGGGAATTGGAGCGGGATCGCTCCTACCGGGATGGTCGTTTCTTGCTGGTTTACCTGTAAATAAGAAATACAAGCATATATTGTGCATAAATTTAAACATGATGCAAATTCCGATCGGAACCATGAATGTTGTCATCGGACGATGAGGATGACGTCCTTAGACCATGATGTCCTGGGCCATGAAGCGTATGATAAAGGATTCACAGGCCATGAAATGATGTTCTCGAGCTATAAGGATGATGCCTCCGAATCATGACGCCTTTGAACAATGATATGCAAAAGTTTAAAAGAGATCCTCAGGCCATGACATGGTGTTCTCAGGCTATGAAGATGGTGCCTCCAAACGATGACGTCTTTGGATGAGTTGGCGATATTTCAGCCCATAAAGGATGCAGTATATGGCGATCTTTTAGCCGTGCAATGTGGTACATGGCAATCTTTCATCCGTGTAATACAATATGTGGCGATCTTTTAGCCATGAAATGTGGCGATCTTTTAGTCGTGCAATGCAATATGTAGCATTCTTTCAGTCGTGCCGGTGCAATAGGTGGTGATCTTTCAGCTATGCAATGTGGCGATATTTCAGTTGTGCAATGCAATATATGGCGATATTTCAACCATGTAGGTGCAGATGGAGGTAGAGCTTAACTCCGAAAGGTAGAATAGTAGCTTTATGCAATGCAGATGCAGATGGAGGGAAAGCTTAACCTCGAAAGATAGAATGGTAGCCTTATGCAATGCAGTTGCAGATGGAGGTAGAGCTTAACCTCAGAAGGCATAATAGTAACCTTATGCAATGCAGATGCAGATGGAGGTAGAGCTTAACCTCAGAAGGCAGAATGGTAGCCTTATGCAATGCAGATGTAGATAGAGGTAGAGCTTAACCTCGGAAGGCAGAATAGTAGCCTTATGCAATGAAAATGCAGATGGAGGTAGAGCTTAACCTCGAAAGGTAGAATGGTAGCCTTATGCAGGAAATAAAATAACAAATGACATAGGAGTTTCCTTAGCTGAGAATACATTGGAGCGTTGTGATTACTGGGAGCATTGTGACATACAGGACATCACTGGTGTGTGCTGATAGCAAATGTTCGCAAGTGCAAAGGTTCTGAGAATCGTATTCTTGAACAATGTTTGTTCCATGGGCGTACAGTATGTTTAATGATTTCGCAATCCTAGTGCCTGCATCCAAAGAAAAATTATAAGTTTTGTAAAGGGGGGAAGGTTAGTTTGTATCCCCGCTGGCTTTGCTTGACTCGTTCAACTTTGATTTGGTGATACTGTCTGTATCATTGCTAAACAAAGCAGTTTCAATAATAGACATGCATGATTTTATAAAAGTATGGCATAAATGTATAATTAAAAATATCTTTTATATGGACCACGACTGTGACGTAGTTCAGGACATTGCAACTTCTCATGCTATGGAATTTTGAGGGTCCTCCTCAAAATTCTACCCCAATTTGATGGGTTGACGCTTCTGAATGTTGCTTGTGCAGCGATCGGCTGAAATTACTTTGGAATTTTGAGAGTCCTCCTCAAAATTCTACCCTAGTTTCCAATTGCGGGGGGAATGAAATTTATATTTAATTGTGATTGAACACATAGGGATGCCTACGTATCCCCTCTTAAACAGGAATTAAGTCAGGCGTAGTTCAATTTACATCATATAAGGAAAGCATAAAGATTACACATAGTAACGCTTGATTGCATCTGCATTGATCGACTTTGGCCAAACTTCTCCGTCCATTTCTGCAAGTATAAGGGCTCCTGTGAAAACCCGGTGAACCATGTACAGACATTGCCAGTTGGGGGAGAACTTCCCTTTGGCTTCGTCTTGATGCGAAAAAATCTTCTTTAATACCAGTCGTCCTGGTGTGAACTGTCTTGGCCTGACTCTTTTGTTGAAGCCTCTGGACATACTATTCTGGTAGAGTTGACCATGGCAGACTGCATTCATTCTCTTTCCATCTATAAAGGCTAGTTGCTCATAACGATTTTTTACCCGCTCTGCGTCATCAAGCTCAGCTTCTTGTATGATCCTTAGGGAAGGAATTTCCACCTCAACAGGAATGACAGCCTTTGTACCGTAAACCAGCATATAGTGGGTTGCCCCAGTTGATGTGCGGATGGAAAATGGTACCCCAGTAGGGCAAATGATAACTTCTCGCGCCACTGTTTATGCTTCTCTATCATTTTCCTCAATATCTTCTTGATATTCTTGTTAGCGGCTTCTAGCACCACTTATCAGAGGCCTGTAGACTGTGGAATTCTTGTGTTTGATCATGAAATTTTTGCATATAGCTTTCATCAAGTCACTGTTGAGATTGAAGCCATTATCAGTAATGATCGACTCTGGAATTCCGAATCGATAAATAATGTGGTCGCGGACAAAGTCTACCACGACTTTCTTAGTCACTTCTTAGTAAGATGTTGCTTCGACCCATTTGGTGAAATAGTCGATGGCTACTAGGATAAACCTATGTCCATTGGAAGCGGCAGGCTCGATTGTTCTGATAACATCCATTCCCCAGTCGGCGAACGGCCACAGTGAGCTTGTTGTGTTGAGCTCGCTTGGAGGTACCTTTATCATGTCTGAATGTATCTTACAGCGGTGGCATTTTTGTACACACTGGATGCAGTCTGTTTCGATAGTCATCCAAATGTAACCAGCTCAGAGTATCTTCTTTGCTAAGGCAAAACCGTTCATATGTGGACCACAGGTCCCAACATGAATTTTTTCTATTAGCCTGGATGCTTCCTTTGCGTCGACACATCTCAATAATCCTAAATAGGGAGTCCTCCTAAAAAGGATTCCTCTGTTGTGAAAGAAGTTGTTGGACAATCTCTTATGGGTGCGTTTCTGAGTAGGATTAGCAAGCTCCGGGTACTCTCTTTTTGCCAAATATTCGTTGATATCATGAATCCAAGGTTTTCTGTCTGTTTCCTCTTCAACATGGGCACAATAAGCTGGTTGATTATGGTTTTTTACTAGAATATGATCAATGAAATTCTTTTTGAGATGCTGTATCATAGATGATAGGGTAGCCAATGCATCGGTGAACTCATTCTGGATTCTTGGAACATGTTGGAACTCCGTGTTTGTAATGTATAAGTAAATTTGAATCTCCAATCACTATCAGCTCTTGCACATTCATGTCATTGGCCATTTTGAGCCCTAAGATGCAAGCTTCACACTCGGCCATATTGTTGGTGCAGGGGAACCTGAGTTTGGCGGACACTGGATAATGCTGACCAGTTTCTGATATTAGGACTACTCTTATGCCAACTTCTTTGAGGTTTGTTGCTCCATCGAAGAACATACTCCAACCATCAAAGGGTTTGCCTATGTCTTCTCCTATGAATGATACATATTCATCAGGAAAATACGTTTTTAGGGGTTCGTATCCTCCATGCATGGGGTTTTCAGCAAGGTGGTCTGCCAGTGCCTGTTCTTTGAAATTACTGAGTCATGTAAACAATGTCGAGCTCACTTAACAGATTTGCCATTTGGCTAGCTTGCCCGTGGTCATAGGCTTCTAAAAGATGTACTTCAAGGGATCCATTCTCGATATGAGATATGTAGTATAGTCGCAGAAGTAATGCCTCAACATCTGAGCTACCCAAGTCAAAGCACAACAGGTGCATTCCAATAGGGAATAATGCACCTCGTACGGGGTAAACTTCTTATTGAGATAATAAATGGCTTGTACCTTCCTCCCTATTTCATCAAGCTACCCCAAAACACAGCTGAAAACTCCATCTAATACTGCAAGGTAGAGTAATAAGGGTCTACCTGGCTCGGGCAGAACTAAGACTGGTGGTGTTGAAAGATACTCCTTGATTCTGTTGAAGGCTTCCTGGCAGTTACCGGTCCATTTTATAGCGGCATCCTTCTTTAACATCTTAAAGATTGGCTTACAAATAACTATAGATTGTGCTATGAATCGGCTGATGTAGTTAAGCCTTCCTAAGAAACTCATCACATCTTTCGTGTTCTTTGGCGGTGGTAAGTCTTGAATGGCTTTGACCTTCGATGGATCCAGTTCTATTCCTTGGCGGCTCACTATAAATCCAAGCAACTTCCCAGCAGGAACCCAAAATGCGCGTTTTGTGGGGTTTAGTTTCAAGTTGTATCTCCGCAGTATCTATATCGTTGTGTATATCGTGAAAGATAGTATTCATTGACCTCGTATAGGTGGCCCTTGCATTCTTCAGGCCAAATGACATCATCTTGTAACAATACATCCCCCACAGTGTAATGAAGGTCATTTTTTCAGCATCTTCCTCATCCATCTAGATTTGATGATAACCAGCAAAGCAATCTACGAATGATTGTAACTCATGCTTGGCACAATTTTCAATCAAGATGTGTACGTTTGGTAGAGGGAAGTCATCTTTTGGACTGGCTCGGTTGAGATCCCGATAGTCAATACAAACACTGACCTTCCTATCAATCTTTGGTACTGGCACAATGTTGGCTAACCATGTCGGGTACTCAACCACCCTGAGAACCTTTGCTTTGATCTGCTTGGTGTTCTTCCTTGATTTTCAGATTCATATCAGGCTTGAACATTCTAAGCTTTTGCTTTACCGGCGGACACATTGGATCGGTTGGCTGTTTGTGAGCCACAATAGACATACTCAGACCAGTCATGTCATCATACGATCAGGCGAATATATCCTCGTACTCTTTTAGAAATTCTGTGTATTCTTTCTTCTCTGATTGTGAAAGGTGAATGTTGATTCGTGTTTCCTTGATGTTTTTTGTATCTCCCAGGTTGACAATTTCGGTCTCGTCCAGGTTGGACTTAGGTCTGTTCTCAAAGTTCTCAACTTCTTTGATAATCTTATCAGGTATGTCATCTTCCTCTGAATCGATGTTCGTTTGTTACGTTGTCTCATTGCATGTCACAGTCATTGGTAAAGCAAGGAGGAAAATGATAGCAATAAATACTAATTCATAAGAAAAATCAAAAATGCTTTTGATAAATTATTTTGAACATTGAAGATCTTATTGCGGAAATTGAAAATTGCAAAAAGAAAATCATTTAGTAAATAAAACAGTAAATAATGCTTGTTTTTGCCTTGCTACCCCGAGGCTTTCCAGGCTCTGTTGTCCTGATGCTCCAATTCTTGAGACGTGCCCCTCTGCTCACAGCCTGTATGGAAGGGCTTTCCTCCCCCTCCTCCTCGAGAATAACGCAACAGTCCATATTATTGTCCTCTAGAAATAAGTTTTTCACTACTGCAAGTGCTTCTTCTTCATCTGACCCATAAATAATGTCGGCCTGTTGGAAAGTCTACTCCAGATGCAGTACTGGCTGCTCTAATGGGTAGTAAGGACAGCTCCATAGTGGCTACCATCTATTGAATTCTTCCCAGGTGTAATCATATCCCAAACCGAAGGTAGTGCCATGTTTCTTGAGTTTTATGGGTTTAGAGATCACTTGGAGGTTCTTGCCAAGCTTTTTGCCAAGTTCGTACCCACTCCAATTCAGTATACTCTCAATTTTGTTATCCTACCATTTGTCTTTGTCGATAGCATTGACCTATTCGATGTGGTGGTAAGTTTCTCTGCCCAGCTTCCTTCTTCCCCCGATTGTCGGAATGGTCTGGCGACTATATATAGGATTGCTATCGCCGCCGTGAATGATCACTTCCTGGTGATTCCATTCAAACTTTACTGCCTGATGTAGCGTTGATGCTACGGCCCCAGCAGCATGAATCCATGGCCGTCCTAGCAGCAAGTTTTAAGATGCTGGTACATCTATCACCTTGAAATCGATCTCGAACCAGGTTGGTCCCATCTGCAGGCATAGACTACTCTCATCGATGGTGGACCCCTGAGAACCATCGAAGGCTTTCACATTGATTGCTCTATCCTTTATCTCATGTAGCCCTTTGCCCAATGTAACGACCCGACTGGTCGTTTTGCATTCTCGAACCCCATTCCCTGAAATAATACTTTCCTCACTTGCTTTAGCTAATTTATGACTTGTGGGGACGGGGTGGTTCAGAAGTTAGAAGAGTTCTGAGCAAGATTCAAGCCTAGTTGCTTCTTTAAGTTCCTTTAAAAAGGCCAAGTTTGACTTCGATCAACATTTTAGGGAAACAGACCCGAAATCTTGATTTAACAATTTTTGAGAGTCTGCGAGAAAATATGGGACCTGGGCGTATGCCCGGAATCAAATTCTAAGGTCCCTAGCCCGAGTAATGAATTTTTATGTAAAATTATTAAGTTTAAGTTTCAAAGAATTAAATAAACTAAGAAATCCTTGTTTTCATACGTATCGGGTTCGAATTTCGATTCCAAAACTTGGTACAAGTCCGAAATATTAGTTAAGACCTACCTGTAAAATTTGGTGTCGATCCGAGTAGTTTAAGGGCGTTTTGACCCGTTGGAGGAAAGTTTAGAACTTGAAGTTCAATGATTTGAGATATTGGGTTTTGGGGTGTGATTCCTCAATTTAACATTGTTTCGAGTGTTTCGAGGGTTTGAGTAGGTTCGCCTCGTGATTTCAGACTTGTCGGTATGTTCAGGCGGGGCTCGGGAGCCCCGAGCGTCAAATGGTCGAGGTTCGAGTTAGGTGGAAACTTAGAAAAAGGACTGAGGTTGCTGCTTCTGTCATAACCGCATCTGCGGTCTTGGACCGCAGATGCGGCCATTGAGTCGCAGAAGTGAAAAGGGGGCCGGACCAGGTAAACCGCATAAGCGGTCATTTAACCACAGAGGCGGTTCCGCTTAAGCGGATGTCGGACTGCAAAAGCGGTCAAGCCCAACTGGCCCAGGACCGCAGAAACGGCCCAATGACCACATAAGCGGTCTCGTCTATGCGGCCCCAGACCACAGAAACGGCCTAGTAACCACATAAGCGATCTCGCTTATGCGGCCCCAGACCGCAGAAGCGGAAATCGCTGGGGGGCAGTAGCTCATTTAATACAGACTCAACTCCATTTTTAACATATTTCTCTCAACACTTGGGCGATTTTGGGGGTTTCAAAGAGAGATTCTCCACATATCACTGCAAGGTAAGTAATTCCCACTCACTTTTAGTTCAAATACATAAACATTAGGTAGATTTAACACTAAAAATTTGGTAAA
>MU674517.1:58928-76704 GCA_026770625.1 Nicotiana glauca
AGAAGGCTCAGGTATACCTCCATAAATAATGCACATAGATAACATGACTCATGCACAACAAAAGTCTGAATTCAGAATCCTAAAGAAGGGTATCTAAGTGATAACATCAGAACCAAATTCATTATATGACTCAGAAAAGAAGTCCGACTCAGGCTTGCCTACTGATTTTAATACGCTGGCAGTTAAACAAGGACATTTCTAGTTTTTATTCAAGAAATTACCTGAGGCTTGCCTAGGTGTTAAGCAATACGCAATAGTTATTCCGAGTTTTTAAGACAGTTTACAGATTGTTTTTACCTAAAACATGATGTTCTAGTTGCAGAGATTGTTACCAATTTTTTATTCAGAAAACATCACAACGTGAAAATTAGTACTTTACTACCTTTTTATGAATCAGTAATTAACTAGTCATTTTAAACAAAAACGCAAACCGGACCCTAGAACATGATATCTAATATGCACATGTAAATGGCAGGTTTGCTGAAAACAGTCCTTAAGGCATGATTTTTAAATGTACACAAGAGTTGCAGAATACAACTTTTGGAAGTACAAGAGTAACAACTTATATGTCAATGTTGTTATTGTCCTAGGAGCAGGATTTCTAAGTGATAAAACATAAAACATGGATTAATGAATTAGGTGCTGAAGCAAGAAACATGGGTCCTAAGAACATGATTTCTAATGCATGTATGAATCCTAAGCATGGTTTCTATTAAAAAATTAGGAATATAAACCTAATAACATATTTTCTACCCTTAACAAATTATAGCATGCATATTTACCCTATCCCTTTTCACTAGCCACCCCAATAATTATTTACAAATTATTACAGACCATGTGATTGAATTACATAAGCACAAATGAAAAATAAGAAGTTATAACTATAGGAAGCCTGATTTGGACTTCCTCTCTGAGTTATGTAATAAACTACCTCAAATGCCAATATTGTTCCATAGCCTGTCTTATATCTGGGTGTGTCAGAGTTCCCTAAGGACTTCAAGGGATCCCGGGTAGTGCTCACACCCAAATTGCATAACCAAAACTGAACGAGTGCAGTGTGGAAGGTCCAAATTTTATGTGTCCAAGTTCAGAGGGAGCTCAAGCTCCCAAAGCAAGGCACACACAAAAGAGGAAGAACCTAATGGTCTACGAGTATGTGTAAGAGTGCTTGACATAGATTTAAAGGAGTTGAGTTGGAAAATAGTTTTGAAAATGATTGGTATGAAATAATTTGCAACAACAACAGAAGAGTTGCTTAGGGAAAATAGTTTTGAGAGGGGAAGGGGATAGGAGCAACAGCAACACATACAGAACAAGTTCAAAGAGCAGTATAGCTTCAAAAATTATAGACAGGGAAGTAGGGGTTGGGAATACAGAGGGCCCAAATTAGAAACACATAAACATGGCTGAGAGATGTATATAGACCAACAAGTAGGGACTGATTGGCCTTTAGAACACAAATAATTACTTCAAAGAGTTAACAAGGGAATCATGCTCGAAATTAGAATTATAATAAGACATAGGGATAGGTATGATAGTAGCCATGCAAGGGTCTATTACACATAATTAGTCATGACTTAGTGTTAATCATGTACTTTAGGAGACATACTAGTTGAGGGAAATAAACAGGAACTCCAGTAGATATGCTGATTACATGTTGGACAAGAGAGGGCAGAACTTAAGCATGCTGAGTAAAGCAATAAACAAGAAGTGCAATTAAACAACATGAGTCATTGAGATAGTGTAGAAAAGACAGGGATTGGCAAACAATGGAGCACCTAGAGTTGATTTTTCTTTTTAGAATTGAACTAGGAACATACCAGTTAAGGAAACAAAAGTGAAGAAAAGAGCAAAGCAATCAGAGTTCCATAGTCTAGCCTTGACTTTCAGCCGACTAGACAAAGCAGTAGCACAGTAGTAGAAAAAGAAGAGAGAGTTTTAGTGTGTATGTGTGTATTCTAAACTATATGTTCGTGTGTTTTGCTAAAGAGAGGGTAGATTATTTATAGTTTGAGAACAGGCAAGAAAAATAAGGTAATAAGTACTGACTTAGCATAATTATAGAAATAACACGAATCAGAATCAGTTAAAGACCTGGACTTCCTTCAATTAAGGAGTCATGGTTCAATTAGGCACACGTTGTATCAAATAAGGAAAAGAATTGTGTGTAAGACTGATTTTACTATAATAGGAATAGTAAAAGCATGTAGCATATAATAAGGATTAAGTACAGAATAGTTTAAACATAAGGAAAGTGCATGTTAATTAACAGCATATTTGCGCATATAAAAAAATCTAGAGTACAATTTGATTCTGAAAAATTAGTTCAGAGAATCACGAATGAGATTGAAAATCACAGGGAATCAACACTAACTAAGGAAAGTATCACAAAAGTAATGAAGCAATTTTGAAATATCAGTGCAGAGTTACAAGGAAAGTACCCAAAATCAAAGATGTAGGTTTAAGGAGATCTTATATAATCAACATAAATTTCGTGAACGATCAATAAAACAAACAATCGGACCTACTACACCATAAATAGCACAGGTTTGGACAAAATCATGTAACCTTAAGAACACATTAGAACAGGAAGCACAAGAGCATATAGAACACATATAAAGCTTAGAATGTTCGTGATAGTCATGCAAACATACCGTAAACAAATTCAAACTTCGAATCGAACTAGAAGTATTAGGGTTTCTTGACAAAATGAATCAAGCAAAAAAGGAAAGATTTAGATAATGTTTAAACATGCTAAAAATCTAAATAATTGCTAAAAAAATCAGAAGGAAATCATTTTTTTGCAAAAGGGGTTAGGAACCCAAGTCTGGAAAATGAAGAAATCGTTTGAAGTCGGGGAAACATTTTGAGGAAAACAGGTGAAAACCCTAAGAAATCCATAGATCTATTGTAGTTCTAAAATGATCGGAAGATTTATAGCTAGGTTTTTTAGAAAATATCAGAGACAAAGAAAAAATCGGTTAAAAATTCATGGATACACTTAGATCTAAGACAGATCTAAAGAAAAAGTGAAAATCTCAAGAATTAAGGCTTCAGAGAACCCAAAGAAGGTGAGAAATATTATATCATTACCGGTTTCAGTCGGAACATCAATGGATCTTACTCGAACAGCCATGGATGGTCGAAAAGTGCCATAAAAGATCATGGATAGAAGTTGAACAAGATATGGACTAGATCTCTTCGAGATCTTTCCACGAAATCACAAAAACGGGTAACCAAGAGACCTAAGAGACAAATATATGTCTTAAACAACCATGACAGTCCATGGATTGAGTGAGGATCGAAAGGATTAGGGTTAGTTTGGGAGGCGACGGCTAGGGTTAGCTTTAGGTTTCAGAGAGTGCAGGAGAGGAGATGGGATTCTAGGGCGGCAGTTTGGTAAGAATGAGAGGGTTTGGAGGGGTCGTTTGGGATTAATTATGGTAAGAGTGAACGGTGGTCGTTGATCTCTGTGATCAAAGGCCAAGATTGAAAGTTTTGGGAGTCGGGTTATAAAATCAGGCTTGGACTTGGGTCCAGTGGGTTTTAATTAGGCTGGGAATAGCAGTCTTGAATTGGCTATAATTAAAAGCCAAATTTGGCTATAATTTAAATAGCCATTTTTCCCTATTTAAAATATAAAAAATAGTAAATAGTTTCTGAAAACTAATTCAAAGGGCTAAAATAATTTATAATATGCAATTAACAATTTGAAAAAATACAGGATCCAATTTTATGTGTATAAAACGTAATTAAACCTTAAAATGGCTAATATTGCAATTATGTGCAATTTAGCTTTAAAATACAAAATAAAATTGTAAAAATATGTGAAAAAAAATAATTTAGCCATATTTTGGCATATATATAAAAATCCAATAGAAGAAATATCAAAATAATAATTTTGAAAAAAATTATTGAGGATTTTATGGATAAAAAGAGAGAATAAATCAATTTAAACCTTTAAAGTTATGAAAAAATTCATAAAACATTTGGACATGCTTATATATGCATATATATGCTATTTTGAAGGTATTTTGCATATTGAAAATATACGAGAAAAAATTGGGTATCAATACGGATCACCCAAGATTGCACATACACCAAACAACTAAAAGGGGCAAGTGCGGAAGCATAGCAATCAGCCGTATTGAGAACTAAATCTGACACACAGATAGAGGCCATCAAAGACCCGGATGTCGTAGAGGCTTGCAAGGAAACTATAGAAGTCCTCGACCCCGTTCAACTAGACAACACTGATAGCGCGAAAAAGGCTTATATCGGACACAACCTCTCAGAACCAGGTAAATATTATGAGTTCTTAACTAACAATGCTGACTTATTTGCCTTTTCGCATTCAGCTATGCCAGGAATTCCAAGGGACATCACTACACACAGGCTGAATGTCGATCCTCTTTACCCACGGGTATGACAAATGAGGAGAAAATTCAACGCCACCATAAATGAGGCGGTCAGCGAAGAGGTTGATAAATTACTTGCTAACGGTTCCATCCGAGAGTCGAAATATCCCCAATGGGTCGCCAATGTGGTCATGGTAAAAAAGAAGAACGGGAAATGGCGGATGTGTGTTGACTTCACCGATCTGAACAAAGCATGCCTAAAAGATTCCTTTCCATTACCACACATCGACCAGCTTATCAATGCAATAGCAGGGCACGAACTATTGAGTTTCTTAGATGCTTACTCAGGTTACAATCAAATTCTGATGGCTGAAGAAGATCAAGAAAAGACCACTTTCATCACCCACTGAGAAACGTACTGCTACAAGGTAATGTTGTTCGGAATCAAGAACGCTGGGGCGACATACCAAAGGTTGGTCACCAAGATGTTCAAAGAACAACTCGATAAGACCATAGAAGTCTACATCGACAACATGCCACTTAAGTCGAAAAAGAAAGAGGATTACATTGGCCATCTGAAGGAAGCCTTCGAGATATTGAGGCGGTACGGGATGAAATTGAATCCTGAAAAATGCACCTTCGGTGTTACTTTAGGAAAGTTCCTTGGTTTTCTGGTGTCACAAAAAGGTATCGGGGTCAACCCGGATCAGATGAGGGCCATCGAAGGAATACCGGAGATGTTGACCGCCAAGAAGCAAGTTCAGAAATTAATAGGACGAATAGCTGCCTTGTCGAGGTTCATCTCACGATCATCAGACAGATGCCATAAATTCTTCAATGTGTTAAGGAAAGACCACAGACTACAGTGGAACGCAGAATGCGTCGATGCCCTGAGAAAACTAAAAGTGTATCTATCCTCACCGCCACTACTCGTCAAGGCAGACCCAGGTAAATGCCTACTTGTGTACCTAGCAGTCTCCGAAGTCACGGTAAGTGCAAAAATAAAGGTACCGAATCCCCAATTTACTATATCAGCAAAACCTTAATTGATGTCAAAACAAGGTACCCTCACCTTGAAAAACTAGTTTTGGCATTAGTCGTAGCTTCACAAAAGCTTAGACCATATTTCAATGTCACCCCATAAAAGTGGTGACAACCTTCCCCTGAGGGGCATCCTACACAAACCCGAACTATCGGGTAGATTGGCCAAATGGTCCATAGAATTAAGCGAGCACGACATAACATACCAATCGCGAACTGCCATTAAGTCATAGGTGCTCACCGATTTCGTCGTTGATTTTAGCACGAAAATATTGCCTGAAGTAGAGCAGGAGGTGCTCTGCGCCTCCATACATTGCGACCTCTAGGACCTCGACACTAACGGCACATCTAATGCATCAGGATCGGGACTGGGACTCATCCTCAAAGTTTTTACGAGTGAAGTGATTCGTCAGTCCGTGCAATGCCCCTAGATGACTAATAACGAGGCCGAGTATGAAGTTATGATTGTAAGATTGAAACTAGCCCTCAAATATGGCGCTCGACGACTTGTCCTCCATTGCGATTCTCAACTCATGATAAACCAAGTCACCAGGATTTTCCAAAATCAAAGAACAGAGACTACAAAAGTACCAGTCAGAAATTCACAAACTGCCACAGTTCAATGAATGCCTCCTCGACCAAATACCTAGGGCGTAGAATATCGAAGCAGACGGCCTCACCAAACTGGCGGTAGCCACCAAAAATATCAACAAGGAAATGTGGTTACCCTTCTCCATTTCGTAATAGACCAAGTTGAGGTACATTTTATAAACCTAACATGGGACTGGTGCAACCTCCTCCTAACATAGTTGCAGGATGGAATACTCCCACAAGATAAGACAGAAGCCAAAAAACTTCGAACACAGGCAGCTAGATACAGCCTCATAAACTATGAACTCTACAAGAGAACGTTCGGCGGCCCTTTGGCCAAGTGTCTCGGGCCCAATCAAATAAAACGAGTACTAGAAGAAGTATATGAGAGGCATTGCGGTGCCCACACGGGAAATCTCACCCTCGTCCAATGCCTCATCCGCGCCGAATACTACTGGCCTACCATGAGAAAAAAACTGCGGACTACGTCAGAAAATGTGAGCAGTGTCAAAAATATGCCCCTATGATACACCAAGCGGGAGAACTCCCACACCCTGTCAACTCACCATGGTCATTCATAAAGTGGGGGATGGATATTGTCGGACCCCTCCCCGCAAGACGAGGTAAGGTATGCTTCCTTTTGGTTTTAATTGATTATTTTTCTAAGTGGGTGGAAGGAGGTGCGTACACCCAAATACGTGAGTAAGAGGTCATCACGTTCATATGGAAAAACATAATATACCGCTTCGGAATTCCCAAAGAAATTAGCTGCGACAACGGGCCTCAGTTCATCGGAAAGAAAACGATCGAGTTTTTTCAAAAATGGCACATCAGGCGAATACTCTCAACTCCCTATCATCCCGCCAGCAATGGCCAAGCCGAATCCTAAAACAAGGTAATACTGAATATATTGAAAAAGAAGATCGAGGACGCCAAAGGGATATGGCCTGAACTACTACCAGAAGTGCTATGGGCATACCACACCACACCAAAAACCAACACAGGCGAGACACCACATTCACTAGTCTACGGGACTGATGCAATTATACCTGTCGAAGTCGGAGAGCCTAGTTTGAGATACACCAACGAGAGAGAACCAAACAACGACAAAAATAGGCTACAAGATCTGGATGAAATCGAAGAACGTAGAGACATGGGCCACATAAGAATGGTAGCCCAAAAGCAACAAGTAGAAAGGCATTACAACAAGAAGGCCAAAGTGCGACCACTCAAGGTCGGAGATTACGTCCTCAAGGCTAAAACATAAGCAGCGAAAGACCCTAATAAAGGAAAACTGGGAACGAACTGGGACGGACCATACAAAATCACGGCGGCAACAAGCAAAGGAGCATTCCAGTTAGAAATATTGGAGGGAAAATTACTCCAAAAGTGTTGTTTATTACCCCGCCTGACGACATGGTCTCCGGTTTAAAGTAATAAAGGGACTGGATATAGATAATCAATTCTCCATTGTATTTACAGAGTCGACATGTGATTCTCGCAAAAATATAATCAAATCTCCATTGCATGAATAAAGTCGACATGTATCTTCCTATGGGAATATGATTAAACCTCCAATGTGAAATGGCCAAGGCCATCAACTAAAATATAAATTCGACCTCGTTCTAACCACGACAGGATCCTACTTCGATGACAGTTCAAAGCAACATCTCAATGGCCAAGGCCATCAACAAAATATAAGTTCGACCTCGTTTGAACCACGATGGGATCCTACTTCGACGGCAGTTCAAAGTAACATCCCAATGGCCAAGGCCATCAACGAAAATATAAGTTCGAACTCATTTAAACCATGACGGAATCCTACTTCATCGACAGTTCAAAGCAACATCCCAATGGCCAAGGCCATCGACGAAAATATAAGTTCAACCTCGTTCAAACCACGACGGGATTCTACTTCGATGACAGTTTGAAGCAACATCCCAATGGCCACGGCCATCAACAAAAATATAAGTTCAACCTTGTTCGAACCGCGAGGGGATCCTACTTCGATGACCATTCGAAGCAACATCCCAATGTCTAAGGCCATCGACGAAAATATAAGTTTGACCTCATTTGAACCACAACGGGATCCTACTTCGATGACAGTTTGAAGCAACATCTCAATGGCCAAGTCCATCAACGTAAATATAAGTTTGACCTCATTCGATCCACGACGGGATCCTACTTCAATGAAAGTTCGAAGCAACATCCCAATGGCCAAGGCCATCGACGAAAATATAAGTTCGACCTCATTCGGACCACGACAGGATCCTACTTCGACGACAGTTTGAAGAAATATCCCAATGTCAAAGGCCATCGATGAAAATTTAAATTCGATCTCGTTCGAACTACAACGAGATCCTACTTCGACGACAGTTTGAAGCAGCATCCCAATGGCCAAGGCCATCGATAAAAACATGAGTTCAACCTCGTTCGAACCACGATAGGATCCTAAGTTGATGACAGTTCGAAGCAACATCCCAATGGCCAAGGCCATCGATGAAAACATGAATTTGACCTCGTTCGAACCATAAAGGGATCCTACTTCGACGACAATTTGAAGCAACATCCCAATAGCCAAGGCCATTAACGAAAACATGAGTTCGACCTCGTTCGAACTACGACAGGGTCCTACTTTGACGATAGTTTGAAGCAGCATCCCGATGGACAAGGCCATCGACGGAAAAAGGAATCGATTGTGCCTAAAAACTAAATCAACTTAATAGCTCGACAGGTATCCCGGATACCATAAAAAGGTTCAAAGAACACCAACAAATCGACGAAATAAATTCTATATTGTATCAAAATGTTATTTACACTTATCCTTACCAACGAGCTCAAGCATGCCCCCTACAAAATCCCTAAAACAAAAGTAAGTACAAATAAAAGATTACACATCATGCCCAGCGGGGTAAGCATCCTCGTACCAAGAGTCCGAAGCAAGACGGTTCACATCATCAGAGTTGATGTCATCCCTATCATAAGTAAGAGGGTCGTACCCGCATGCCTCATGAGCTGCACGAGTTTCGTTATGCACGGTCTGAAGTTCCGCTTCAGTTGCCCTCCCCTCGGCATGGAAAGCCTTGATACATGTCAAGATGGGCCTCAGTAAGGACCCACAACTCATATAAGCGACGAGGCATGACCAGATCGGCCGAGGCACGAGATGTAGAAGGTTGGGAGTGTCGACTTGCATCCTCCGCTCTCAGCAAGGGCAATTATCCATTCAACACTGAAAACTCCACCTCCAACTATTTAATACGCCCTTCAAGCCCTGCGAATTTAATGACTCGAGGCCTCTTTCTCCTCAGTTAGCTCTAACCTATAAACACGAAGGGCATTCTCTAAAGATGCCATTCCAGAAATAGCTGCTGATAGCTTATCAGCACCAACGTTCAGCTCGCCTCTCGATCTCCATTACCTTCACACTCAAGTCAGTTGTCAAATTGGCCACCTTTTCTTGTAAATCGGCATTCTCGGCCATTACCCCCTGCTCAACTCAAGCTCGTCCGCCTTCGCCTTAAGGGAGGCCTTAAGTTCACTATTATGGGTGACAGCCTTCATACGCTCCTCATCCCGCTCTCTCAGCTCTTCGATCTTGCGCTCCAGTTAGGCCTCCCTCTATTTGAACCCTTTGCGAAACAACTAAAATTCAGGGTCCTAATTATAAATATCGGCTATCGCATAGTGCTTAGCACGATAACAGTTGATACTTGGACGACATCCTCCTATAGATGGTCGTCCTCTTCCTCTCCTGACACTCACACTCGGTCTCCATGATGAGGTTCTGGCATAAAAGAAAAGAGAAGTTAAAAACAAAATACAGGTCGACAAGCACTACACAAGCCCAACAAACAAAAACGAAAAGAAAAAAACTTACCCGCAAGGCCATACCAACGACGTTCTGAGATAACTACATGTCACCTATCACCCTGAGCACCTCATTTTAGGGGCAGCACATAGAGGAGCCAAAACAGACGCCACTTGCTTACAGTTTAATAACAAGTTATAATCCCCCAGGATGACTATGTGACAATCAGACCCTTCCGCTCTGACCTCCACATGAGTATGATGACCTACGAACTCGTTAACATCCTCCAGGTCGACATCCGAACCTGAGCCTTCGCCCTCGACGTGACGACGTCTAATTTTGGATGATATGCCGCCCTCGGCAGAGCGCACGGATCCAACTCCTGGACAAACCCCTTCCGTTTGAGGAGATCTCCTCGATAAAATGGCATCAACCATAAATGTGGGTATAGGTTCCATCTGTGATGCCCTGCTTCTATCATTGTCCATGGCCACATCCTTCCCGAGCTCCATTCTCCTTATTTTTCTCGACAACGGCTCATCCCCGTTGGAGGATTCATCTAAGAGGTGTGGGACTGACATTGAAGAAGCCTCCTCCCTCACGACCATGACACGAGAGGGACCTTCTAATGTAGGTTGAGGATGACCCCCTCGAACAGACTCACTCAAAGCAAACTGCATTTCCACGGTAGTGACGACTTGTTGAAAGGCAGGGACCGGTGCCCTCCGCCTGGAAGCTTCTAGACCTGCCATCACAAAGAGTCGTATTAATAAATGACGACATATAACCAATGAAGTTGTAAGGGGAAAAAATTTACCGGATGGAACTTTGGGGCCATAATTCTTTACGAAAGCGGGCCAATCTTAGGTTTCCGCTGCATGGGGCAACAGACGGGTTACCCAATCCTTTATACCAGCAATACGGCGGGGCGAATGTCCCATAGCTACAAATAAGAAGCAAACAAACTTTATAATGAATACAAATGAAATGAGTGGTGACACTTACGAGTCTCATTCCATCGCTCCGAGAACCTAGTGGGGTAAAAACCGACGTGTTTAGTTTTGACAAAGAAGTACTTGTGCTAAAACTTGCGACTTGCTCGGTCGTCTATCCCAACTGCCAGCCCTTTTGTGACTCGGTGCCTCAAATGCACCATGGTACCCATGTGGAAGCTAGCGAGAACAGGTGCAAAAGGTGGTGGATAGAAATATCACATTCCGCCAACTCCGCATACTTGGTTAACAGTAGAAGTATCTTGAGCGTATAAGGCGAAAGTTGTGCTGGGAAAACTTGGTAGAACCAACAGAACTCTTCCGCTAATGGGAAGAGAGGAAAGGTATAGCCAGTCACGAACGGGTACTCATAGAAATCGCAGTATCAAGGTCTGTAGACCTCTATAAAATCTTTCCCTGCTGGAACTATGTCAACATGAGCGGGAATGCATACTTTACATGAAGAGCGTCAAGGTGAACTTGCTCTATCTCGGAGAGTATGGGGGTAGGAGTAGAAGGGGGATCTTTAAGGAAATCACTTCGAGACATGGGGTGTCTCGGCAGTAACTCCTCCACCGTAGGAAGACTATCACCCTCTTCTACCACCGTATCCTTGCCGCCTGAAAGGGGAACCATGGACAATGGGGCGGCCTCAGGAATCCCTTCACGGGATGGATGTGATCTTGGCATACTTTCATCAAAGAAAGTGTTGACCCAGTGGAAATAAGAAAGGAAGAAGAATGTAAGAAGAAGAAGCAGAAGATTGTCAGAGCAAGCTCGGAGAAATAAGGAGAGGTATTCAGAAGTTAAATGGCCAAGAACTTTCAAAAAAACAAACCATCTACCTATTTATAGGATTGGGTGGTGTCATAATCGAAGCTGAAGGTCACAGAGCGGCACCAGAATCGAAGCGACAAGCCATCAACTCCTGTCTCGAAAACATGCGTAATAATGATGCACGTGAAGATGACATCATTTTCTGGTAAAATGCATTACTCGGTCTCTTGCTGAACACGTTGATCGTCCATCATTGGCCATGCCATAACGCCTCGAAGGATCAATTTTCTTCGTAGAAATGCATGATATCCACTCATCGAGGACGCACCAAGTTGCTACCTCGACAAGCATAGGGACTAACTGTATGGGTCCAAATTTGAACAACCACGACCGTCGACGAGTATGACGAACGACGAGGCCCTCATAACTCGACATCCTGCGGAGGACGACCATAAGTCAAATATGATATTGTACTACCCTTGTAATAATATATGCCCATTAAGGGTATATTAGGAATGTTCCTCATAGCTTGTCTTTTATAGCATAGAAGGGTTTCACTCCTTATATATAGAGAGAACAACGACCTTGTCAAAGGGGGGCCGATCTAGAACACATATTATAAATGTTCTTACACAAAGAAGTGAGAAGATTTATCGTAATAGATCGATTGATCTAGATAAATAAAGAATCCTTATTACCCGTATTGTCCTTATCCATATTTCATTCTAGAGATCATTATACTTAACTAAAATTTATCCCTTCATTTTGTTTGATTGATTTATTCAAAAAGGTTTCGATATCTTTTAAGTCAAAAAACTTCATGTATCTATATTTACTAGTTTATACAAAACCATAAAAAAAAAAAAAAGGAAATGCAACATACCTTAAATATAGCGTATCAGTTACACATAATTCCTCCACATTTAAGATTCACTTCCTTTTCCAAAAGGATTACAAAAATATCTTTCAATTTTGTACTTGCCCACTGTAAGACTTCTCCCTGTTGATGCCCAAAATTTTTCTAACCCAAAAATCTCGCTCACTCACTCCTCTTCCAAAGCTTTTGATATCCGGTTTCTCTCTTTCAATCATCCATTGTTATCCCCTAAAATTGCACATTCTTTCTTCTTCCAAAGCTTTTGATATCCGATTTCTCTCTTTCAATCATCCAAAATCTCAAGAAGAAATTCGAAATTTTGCTCTACAATCAAGTTGTGGATACAATACTAATAAAATTATAATACTATTATATTAAAATTTTAGTGTAGCTGTGATTGAAACTGGAGGAAAATAAAGATCATAATCGTATCATAATTTTTCTGAAATGTATCATGATTGTATCATAATTGTATGTGTATCATAATTGTTGCAGGAATTGTATTACAAATGTATGATAATTGTATATTCATTATATATTGTTACGAGCAGTTGTGAATTTGTGACGAATTTCACAATTTATATCACAAATATGATAATTGTATATTAATTTATTAGTATTGTATCATGTATTATTTGGTGTATTAATGTACTAGATACAAATTAGATACAATTATGATACAAGTATGATACATTTATGTTTTAGGCATTGATGTATCTTATACAATTCAAATACAATTATGATATAATTATCATACAATTTCTAAATATTTTTTATAATATAAAGATGTAGGAAATGGTGAAGAGAGAAGATGGAGATTCTGGATGTAGATTAAGAGATTTTGATGTTTTAAAAAAAGGAGATAGAAGAGGAGAAGGGAAAAAAAAGGAAAGGATGTAATTGAGTCCCTTAATTGAAGGCACTAATAATGGGGTGAGAGTCTTTTAAAAAGTAATGTATACAAGTTGTAAGAAAAGCCTAAATACTTATTAAAAACTGCAAAACATAGAGAACATAGGTAAATAAGCTTCTAATATAGTATAACTAGGTAAAAATCCCTTTATATAATTCCTACATTATTATAGCACGTTAAATAATTTCTTTTAAGCTTATGAGTTATAAATTAATGATTTACACATATTTAACAAATTTTTAAAAATAAATATAGAGCTTGAACCAAAACTATTGAATATGCTGAATCCGTCCAAATCTCTACCTCCGCCCATGTTCATCATTCATGGGACTTGTATTTTATTGGAACTTGGGTAGCTCCAAAAGAGGCCTTCAATGGATATGGGCTTTAACGGGTAAAGAACGCAATTACAAGGAATGGGCCTGAGGATCCAATATTTCAAACTGGGCCTTTTGTTAATGAAGAATTAATCCAAATAATTGCTCATCCAATCGCTTAAATTAAAAATAGTTGTATAATATATGTATAATTTATGTATTACACATGCATAATTATGTATAATCAATATATAATTTATTTATATGACTATAAAAAGTAATAATAATATGGTCGGCAATTTCTTTAAAGATCCCGTTAATGATTCCATTAGGGAGAATTGGAAAAAAATAAAAAATATCCAAATTTATAAATGGTAATTAGAAAATAGCCATGATTTCAAAAGAATCGAAATTTAGTCACTTTTTCATGTAAAGATAAAAATTTGAACAAATATACCATTAAAAATCCAAATATATTCTAGCATAATATGCTAGAGTTCGAATTTTTTACATATGAACTTTTTACCATAATGTGTCGGAATGTCATAATATGCTGGAGTTCCAACATAATATGCGTGTAGTTATATGCAGGAGCTCCTTGATCCAGTATATTATGTTGGAACTTTACGTGTGATGGAGTTCCAACATAATATGTTGGAAGTTTATATGCAGGGACTCAATAATCTCGTATATTATGCTGGATATTTTTGTATTTCAGCAAAATGGTGACTATTTTGCAATGGCTTTACAAACGGTGGGTATTTTTGAATTATCAATCTGAAATCTAACTTGCCCATGCTATTTTTATGGAGAATTGTGTGAGGAACGGGCCTTATGACATGTATATGAGCCAGGGAATTTTATATTGCTATACACTATCTGAAACTTTATACCCTCCCTACTCAAATTTTAATTTAATTACATATGCATATATAATTTACCAATTATATACACTTTAGGAATCAAATGAATATCTCTTTATATTAGGAATTAAATAAGGAATATATTATTTCTCATCCTTATTCTCTCTCTCTCTCTCTCTCTCTCTCTCTCAATCCCTTATTCCAGTAATGTACAGCAAAGGAAAAGAGAGCAGAAATTTCACACTTATTGAAATTCCAGTAATGTAGAGTTTAAGGTGTTGCACAATTAGTGTTCAAATTCCAGTAATGTTGCACAATTGGTAGTGATCAAATTGAAATTGTTAATCAATAAATTTTGAAAGTATTTGACTCTCCACAATTGGCAGCCATTAAAAAGCTTTGTAGTTTTAAATTCGAATTTGGGTTTCAAAAATTATTATTTGTTTGGAGTTTATATCTCAATTTTGAGGGTGTTTGGTGAATATAAGACTTGATTTTGGCTGAATTTCAATTTGAAACTCGAAGAAGAAGAAGACATGACATACAATATACTTATGAAATTGTAGTAAAGTAGTAGTATAATTGTATGTAAATTGTATTCTGTTGTAGTCATATATTTTTTTATATTTGAATGTTGTATAAAAGTTGAACAACTGTTGTATAATATATGAATCATTGTATAAATTTGTATTTAAGTTATTAATACAATCTTCTTACATAAAGTTATTGATGTATATCAAAATTGTATTAAGAGAATAAGTTTTGATTGGAATTTTAGAGAGGAAGAAGCACACACCACAGACAAAATATATATAAATCAGATACAGAATATAAAGACATATTGTATAAAAAATTATATTTAAGTTGTATGACATTGTAGTTGTATATAACTGGGTAGAAATAATGTATGAAAGTTGTAAATAAGTTACATAATATACAATTAATTGTATGAAATTTAATTTTTATTATGTATAAATCAAATACAAAATATACAAATGACATTTTGCATAAAATTTGTATAACAATATCAAATATTGAACGAAATGCGTTTTTCCATCGGACCTACTATAAATCCAAATCTCGAACAATTTTCATGAGGATAATTTGTCTTGATGAACCCAAATCCCTCGTCTCAAATGACTTGTGTCTGTATTATTTAGTAGTGTATTACTCTTGCATCAGCCTTATAATATCTGTAGCTTTCTCAACGTGACTAGTGGATCAATATTTGTGCAAGTCGCAACAGAGCAATGAAACCAAAAGTTGGTACGATGGAAGATAGTTGTCGGGACGCAAGGTGAGCATCAAATTGTGGATGCTAAAAAGCTGATGAAAAAAGGAGCACCGGCAGCATAAATTAAAAAATAGAAAACGGTTCAAAATGCCCCTACATTATTGGAAAATGTTTAAAAATATCTTTCATCCATCTATTGGGATAAAAATACTCCCTTATACATTTTTTGGTTCATTTATACCCTTTGACCGTTAGGTCAATGCTGAATTAAAAATAATTACTTAAGAAAAAATATTTTGCAATTTTTTTTTTTTAAAACTAATGCACCAGTAGTCCACTAATTTAGTAAAGTCTTCTTCTTCTTCTTCTTTTCCAGTTCTTACAAAAAACAATTCAATTTTTACAAAAATATATTTTTTTTTCATTTTTTTCAGTTTTTAAATCATTTTTTTTGTAAGAACTGAAAATAATGTAAAAATAAAACTGAAAATATATTTTTAACAAAATATCTTTTTTCACTTTTTTTTTAAAAAAAATCAGTTTTAAAAAAAATATATTTTTTTCGGCGTTTACAATTTTTTTTTCAGTTTTTACAAATTTGGTTTTCCAGTTTTTACAAAAATAATACTTTTAAAAGACTGAAAAATAAATAAAAAAATATTTTTCAAAAAATAAAATATTTTATGAAAAATAATTTTTTTCTGCTTTTACAAATTGTTTTCAGTTTCTACAAAAAAAATTGCTTAAAAAAAACAGAAAAAAATGAAATTTTTTTTTTTTGTAAAAACTGAATTGTTTTTGTAAAAAGTAAAAAAAAAAAGAAGAAAACTTTACTAAATTAGTGTACTACTGGTGTATTAGTTTAAAAAAATAAAAATATTTTTTAAAGTAATTATTTTTAATTCAGCATTGACCTAACGATCAAAGGGCATAAGTGAACCAAAAAGGTGGATGGATGGGTGTTTTTAGCCCAATAAGTGGATAAAGGGTATTTTTAAACCTTTTCCAATAATTTAGGGCCATTTTGAACCCTTTTCCGATTAAAAAATAAAGACAGTACAATTAGGTAATCAAAAAATAGAGATAGTACAATAAAAAATGAAAGTTATAAATATTTTATTAAGGCGAAATACATAAACAGCTCCTTCAAGTTGTCCTCAACGACCAGCTGAACAACTCAAGTGAGCCTATTTTCAATTAGACCCTTTATTTATTCACAATAGAAGATCAACTAAACACCCGACCATGTTAGCCCCCATTGCGTGAAATCCACTCTCTAGGACGCGAGTTGTCAACCTAAAATTAGGTTTTTTCTTTTTCTTTTTACTAAAATAGTATGGACCCCACTTAATTTTCATACCCTCTTCTCCTCCAATTCTCTCCTCCACCATTCAACACCCTCCTCTAACCCTAAATCACATTTTCCTCCATTACAAAAGAACAAAATTACCAAATATATTATCACATCAAATTCAACAAATTTAAAGTTAGTGAAGAAATAATTGCCAAATGAACGATTGATCGAGCAAGAAAATCAGCAAAATATGTGAAGGGTAATCTGATAGTAACTCCTACAATTAAAAGGACAATTCTACCTAGTATTACACGAAAGAGCATAACCGACGTAGCTCTTAGTCAAGAATTCCAGGTTGAGGAACGACTGGTGTCCGTGGATGAATTGCTTGATGCTGATGAAGTTTTTTGTACGGGAACAGCAGTGGTTGTATCCCTTGTGGGTAGCATTACTCATCAAGGGAAAATGGTAACATATGGAAATAACGGGATTGGCCTTGCGTCGCAACAATTATACTCTGCACTTACTAGTCTACAAATGGGACTCGCAGAAGATAAGATGGGTTGGATTGTCAAGCTTAAGTGAGCTTCCAATCAAGAGTAGTATTTTCTGTTGGTGCAAAAAAATTTAACTTGGAAGTTTTCAAACACTTTTGATCCAGAGTGTATCTTGAGGAAGATGAGTTTGAGGAAGATGAAGTTGGAGGTT
>MU674517.1:102564-117073 GCA_026770625.1 Nicotiana glauca
AAGGGTCAGGGGTGTGCCAGTCTTACCCATGGCTGGGTATGACCATCCTTTGCTTTGGTTTCCTCTAATCCCCTCACTCTATACTCATTCTTAGTTCTTTGCCCCCTATGGTAAGCCATGCTTAGGGACCCTAGAGTTCCCTCTGAACTTGGATGCCTAAGGGCTGGTAATCCCACACATTGCACTACTCTGTTACCACATTAAATCTTTAGGGTGTAAGCATTTCCTGGGCTTCCTGAAAGCCCTTGGAACTTTGAAACACTCCAAGAGAAGGCCTTGGAATCTGGAATTCGGATCTGGTGAAACACATGTTATTGGGTATTAAGATTGAATTAGGCTGCTCGGATCTAGCTGTAGGCTGTAATGTATTTTGTTTACTTTCTTTTGGTTCTGTAACGATTTTGTAAAAGAATTTGGGTAATATTAGTGAAAAGGTGTGGGAGGGGTTTATATTACTTGCATAAGTCAATGGGTAGAAATCATGCCTATAGGACTTTAATACTGCAAATCCTCTAGACATCATGCCTATAGGACTTTAATATTGCATACCATTCAGAAACCATGCATATAGAACTTTAATATTGCATACCATTCAGAAACCATGCCTATAGGACTTTAATATTGCATACCATTCAGAAACCATGCCTATAGGACTTTAATATTGCATACCATTTAGAAATCATGTCTATAGGACTTTGCATTGTAAGCACGATAGAGATCATGCCTATAGGAGACACATAAAATGCTAGGCAAACAGTAGGTTCCCTAATGTTCTAAAAGCAGTAACGAATCCGATGAATAGATATCATGCCTATAGGAGTTCAAAATCGCCTAAAATGAGTGATAATTTGTCAGTTAGCCTCAAACGCTTTCAGCAAAAAATTTGTCCAAACCTGTTTGCTTTTGAAACCTGTCCAAGTCCGTCTCTTTCAACATTTCTATAGATCTGTGGTGTCCTTTAAATTCCAAACTTACATCTTTATTCTGAAACCAACCACTTAGTTTTCTGCCTACATTTTTACTTCAATGCTTTTCGAAAAATGCCTCTTTACAACTTTACTATACTTTTACTTGAACAATTCGGCTAATTTGCAAGCCATCTCTGAACTTCTGCAATCTTCAACTTTTCTATTTCAAAACTCTTCTGTACAGGCTCTTGTCTAAAATTAGTGTTTTCTGAATCACTTGTTTTTATCTGACAGCTGGATCCGGGTTGCCTAATGCGGACTTGCTGTCCAACTCTATGTGTTAAACTATTCTGTCCACCGTTAATTTTAAAGACCAAATTAGTACTTGCGAGTCATGCTAAACTAATTGCTGTTGTGATTTACGGGGTTTGTATGAGCCTTTGAGTGTTTGATTTGTACCCCACTTATTTGCTATTTGTTTTGATTGACGCCTTAGTATTTTGTCCTTTTAAACTCCATATATGCCTCCATCCCCTTCTTCCCTTTAGGATTAGGAGTCCAAATACCCCGGGACTGATAGGTTGGGACGGGTACTAGCATGCAATAAGTAAACGAGACTAATCACGCTTAAATACCTTAACGGGGTGGGAAGAGTAGAATATGGAGATGATGACGGTGCGTTAATATCTCGTGTGAGAATGATTGCTTGGTATTGCACCAAATGATCCATATTATAGTTAAACCTAGGACCCTCTTTCTTTACTTTTCCTTTGTTTAAATGTTTTCTTCAAACTAAAACTCTCTTTTACTTGTGCCATTCTTCTTTCAAAATTGTCAACTTGCTTGTATTTCTTATGTGCAAACTTTGCTCGTCTACTCCTACTCTTCTTAAAGTCACAACTAAGCAAGGCCGGGAACCACACTAGTGGATCTTGAGGGGTGCCTAACACCTTCCCCTCGAGATAATCTCAAGCCCTTACCCAAACTCTGGTTTTCTTTCAAATCCTTCTTCTTTTCTCTAAAAGTGTCCTAATGCACTATAATCATTAGGTGGCGACTCTTCAAACTCCATAGCCCAAATTCCCCCAAAAGGGGATAAAGGAATCATTCCACCCATAATGTCGTTAACCTGATTTCTCTCCCCCCCCGAGGAAAAATGGGGGGCGTCGACAATAATAATTAAGGATTGATTGGTGCTACCGGGCCTCAAAAAACGATCCTGGAACCCATACATAATTATTCAGTCCAGTAGTAAACATAATTAATTATTTAATTATTAAACTAACACACGCAACAAATTTTATTTAAATTATAGTAGACGACATGGCCTTTGCTCCACCTGTGCATCCTGGACCTGCCGAGGATCAGCTATTAGTGCTGCAGGGCGACCATAGGTACTCCTTTGTATGGGAGGGACAACTATTGGAGCAGCCTCTCCGCCCCAGTAGGCCCGACGATTTGTGGGAGTTCATCGCAGAGCATCCTTTCCATGGTCGCGTAGTCGAGCGCCTACAGGCTACGGGCTTCTATATGATTGTTCAGCTTGGACGGATGCAACTCGATTGGTCTCTCATCACGGCATTGGTAGAGCGGTGGTGACCGGAGACACATACTTTTTACTTGCCCGCCGGAGAGGCCACCATCACGTTTGAGGATGTTCAGGTTTTATACGGGCTGCGCGTGGATGGACGGGCCGTGGCACTGCCCCAGTACATTAGAGGGATGACGCGTGCCCAGTTTTTAGATATGATGGGGGTTTACTGGTTTTAGACCAGAGGGTGGCACTGGGGGCAGTCGCGTTCTTTTGTCAGCCGTTAGAGATCATTTGCTGATTTTGCACCCAGACATTCATGGCAAGACGGAGGATCTTTGGATTGAGAGGTACATGCGGATGGCTTTGCTCCTACTCTTCGGGTGCGTCTTGTTCCCGGACACTTCGGGGAGTAGAGTGACTATGTGCTTTCTCCATTATCTCCAGCAGCTGGATGAGTTACCGCAGTACAGCTGGGGTTCTGCTGTTCTGGCATACCTGTATAGGAGCATGTGCCGGGCGAGCATGGGCCCAGTGGTGGATATACGTGGTTTTCTCCCGTCATATATGTGACAAAATTTTCGAATACTCTGTTCATTACTCTGAATTGTATATCGTGAAATGACACATAAATTTTACATCAACCTTTTCTCTTAAGTTTGGGCCTGGCAGCGGATCATGCCGTTGCAGCCACCTCTACCACCACTTCCGCCCGGTGAGGTTTATCTATTTCTCCCTCTAGCTGTCAGGTAGATTCTCCGGCGTGCGAACTACCGAGGGAGTGATGCTCATCATAATCTCCCCCTTGTGAGGGATATGTTAGATATGTTGGTGGACGGACAGGTAAAAATGTACCTACACTTGCTTGTTTTAAATTGTGTTGTGTCGCGCATACTCACTTTTATGTTATTATTTGGTAGTTCATCTGGACGCCATACAACGTCGAGTTGGTTGCTCAGCTGCCCGCATGTTGCTCAGTCGGCCGGCTGCTTTGGAGCACCTCTGTCCCGATGATCTTCTTCGATCACGTTGAGTATCATGCCACAGAGCGTGTGCTTCGACAGTTTCACCATCCCCAGCCTATACCGAGGGAGCCTAGATGGGAGCCTACACACTACCAGCGGGACAACCGTGGCATCATGGACCAGCGATATATAGGATGGCTACAGCAGCAGATAGTTTATTTGGATATAATGTTATTTAATTAATATTTTAAATGTTTCACAGGCTATTGGGCATCATCAACTCTTCCAGTTGGGTCAGCAGATGTAGCAACGTACAGACATCCCTAAAGTGGTTGAGTATGGCCGGCAGGTGGCATAGTTGGCTCGCCGGACACTGTTGCAGGCGAGAGATGCCGCGAGGTTGGAATGCGAGGTTCAGTACATGACGCCAGAGGCCTACCATCAGGGTATGGGTGTCCCGCGAGGCAGGGGTAGGGCATGAGAGAGGGGTGCCCCACGAGCCATGGGTACCCCACGGGGTCGCGGGGGTCGTGGGGGATGGCGAAGAGGTGGTCCCCAGCAATGGGGCGGTGAGGCACCTGTCGACCCACATGCTGAGGGAAAGGATGAGGACTTTGGAGTTTAGGCGCATGGAGATGATCAGCAGGGTTATATAACTCAGGCAGATGAGCCTTCCAGCAACATGCCTTCTTACATCCTTCAACTATCTCTGCCAGCATCGCAGGTCACCCCGTCAGGAGCATTGTCAATCATGGGTACATTCAACGGGGATGTGGAGCAGTACTTCGCATGCCCATCTACCGCAACTGAGGATCGGCCGATCCGAGATGTGGACGGCGGGCGCAGGTTGAGTTATCCCTCATCCCCGGTAATTCATGCGGATCTACCACAGGTGGCGGTATGTTTGTATTACTTTAATATTTCAATTTGTTTTCTTTTCCTTAATGAGCTGCCATTAATTAATTTTTATTTTCTTATGCAGTCTTCGTCCCAACCCATCTTTGAGGATACTACATGCGGTGATGAGCACACCACGGATGCATATACCCAGGAGGCCGACGAGACCATGGTGAGCAAATATTTTTTTACTTTAAATAATAATACATTTTGTAGGTTAAGATAATAATACATTTTCATAAAATAATACATTTTCACATGCTAAGATTACTTCTTGTTTTGTAGGTTGCTGACGGTCCGACGACCTATTCTTCCGATCCTGCCAGTTATAGTGTTAATGCTGCTGCACATCCTCACATAAAGAGGCGGCTTGATGATGATGATCCAGATAGTGTGCCCGGGCGACAGGGGATGCGACTTAGGCCAGCAACAGCACTGAAGCACACAGGCTGCGACACTCACTGATTTACTTATGTATTAACTTTGTGTAAATAGTGCTTTATGTAAATAATAGTAATAATTATCTTTTAATAACAATTTTATTTCATTGCGTTTGAAAAACAATTTTACTTAAACAGTACAACTCAAACACAAACCTTACAAACCTAACACAAAACCAAACAATAGAACTACTGAAAGAACTTGACAAAGGAAATATGAAGATACACTACAACACTCAATACGTTAATGCCATTGCTTAGTTACGACCGCCTAGTATTCTCTGTTTCATCCTCTCGAGCTTTTTTTCCAATTTTTTTTCTCTTCTTCCACCTCCTTGATCTTTGCCTTCAACTCTTCAATTTCTTGCTTCGATTGGCGCTATCTGTCCGACTGCCCATTACACACATCTTGAAGATGATACAACTTGTCTTTGTAGTATTCCTGGTCATATGGTTCATCAACCCATACCTTAAAATTGCATATAGGTACGTCGGGTTACCTATAAAACTTGTTCATACACGCCCAGTAGTGGCGTCCAGCTTCTTCCCATTCATTGTACATCATGCTTTTGATTCCACAGTCGTACTTTGTGCAACGAAGGGGTCGTTGAGATATTTCTTAAAGAGAAGTTTAGTTTTATGGAAAATCTCGATTATAGGTTGTTGTTAAGCGCAGAAAATAACTCGAATGCACTCGTTATTTATAGGCAAGATTTCAGATTGATCGTAGTATTATACTGCGATTTACATATTAAATTTTTATGAAAAACAAGGTTTTCACATGATTGTCAGCTCTTTCAGAACGACATGACAACTCCACAAAACGTAGTATTATACTGCGAATTACATATTAAATTTCTCTGACACGAAATAGGGTTTTCACGTGGTTTTTAGTTTTTTCAGAACGACATGACAACTCCACAAAATGTAGTATTATACTATGAATTACATATTAAATTTCTCTGACACGAAACAGGATTTTCACATGGTTTTCAACTTTTCAGAACGACATGACAACTCAACAAAACATAGTATTATACTGCGAATTACATATTTAATTTTTCTAAAATAAATTCTGTTTTCATATGGTGTTTAGCCTTTTCAGAACGAGATCACAACTCAGGAAAACGTAGTATTATAATGAGATTTACATATTTAATTTTTCTGCAAAACAAAAAAGCTTTTTCTTCAGTCATTCAAGATTTAATTTATTTTTTAATACGAAATTTTTTTTATACCACATTCTTGGTCATGTTTACTGACACAAAAGTTTAATATTTGAAAACTCAACAAAATATAGTATAATACTGTGAATTACATATTAAATTTCTCTGACATGAAATAGGGTTTTCACATATTTGTCGGCTTTTTCAGAACGACATAACAACTCAACAAAACTTAGTATTATACTGCGATTAACATTTTAAATTTTTTTGACTCGAAACAAGGTTTTCACATGTATTTAGTGATAACAACTCTACTATAACAATATTTTTATTGGAACAAAATTTGAACAGCAATTTTATTTGAACATGAAAACACAAACACAAAAGCGGCAAATCTAAAGATACAAATAGTACAACTATTACAAATACATGACAAGGGAAACATAAAAATACACTACTACGCTTATCACGTACAAGCCACTGTTTAATCACGACCGCGTACTACAATTTGCTCCAACCACTCGAGTTGTTCTTCCAACTTTTTTTTCTCTTCTTCTACCTCATTGAGTTTGGCCTTAACACCTCAATTTCATCGTTGGTTCGGCGCTCGCGTACCGCTTGGCTTGTACAGGTACAATGAAGGTCATAAATTCTTTCTTTGTAGTACTCCTAGTTACATGGTTCATCCATCCAAACCTCAAATTCACATGTAGGCTTGCCGGGTAGCTCCTCAAGCTTGTTCGTACATGCCCAGTAGCGACGTCCACTATCTGGCCACCATTTGTAGAAACTGTATTTTTCTCCGCAGTAGCATCTTGAGACGTAAACATTTTGTTCAGACATTTCTTATAGATAAACTTTGGTTATTGTTAAGCAAAAGATTTAAGTAGCATACGACCGCTATTTATAGTCAAGATTTCACACAAAAATGCAGTATAATACTGCGAATTATATATTAAATTTATCTGACACGAAATAGGGTTTTCACATGGTTTTCAGCTTTTTCAGAATGACATGAAAACTCAACAAAACGCAGTATAATACTGCGAATTACATATTAAATTTATCTAACACGAAACAGGGTTTTCACATGGTTTTCAACTTTTTCAGAACGACATGACAACTCAACAAAACGTAGTATAATACTGCGAATTACATATTAAATTTATCTGAAACAAAACAGGATTTTCACATGATTTTCAACTTTTTCAGAACGACATGACAACTCAACAAAACGTAGTATTATACTGAGATTTACATATTTTTTTTTTCTGCAAAAAAAAAAAAAGAAGCTTTTTCTTCATTCATTCAAGCTTTTGAACCACGCTTTACAGCTTTTAAGAATGACAATACAATTGATAAAATACATTATTGTACCACACTTTACATATTTAATTTATTTTTTAACGAATTTTTTTTTTATACCACATTCTTGGTCATATTTACTAACACCAATACCTCAATATTTGAACAACCATAAAAAAATAAGATGTAACAGGATTGTGAAAATTTAATTAATTTTATATATATTGAAACAAACACAACTACAGACATGTATTACAAAAAATAATACCAAAATAAAGGACTAGAGGTATCCTTGATAGTTGGGTACATTGGACGAACTTGCACCAGGATTACCACCGCCACGCATACCACCTGAAGCACATTTACGAAGGTCGTGTCTTGTTTGCGAGCATATGCTACATTTACGCGCATAAACGGACTCACCAATATCCATTTGGTTCCGTATACGCATTCTCTTTTGCACTTTCAGCTTGCGCAAATAGTCCTTGTTACATACCAACTTAAAAGGTACCGGCGGCCAATAATGCTCAGCACCTAATGGATGCAACTTCCCACTATACGTGTCTACGTATGGAGCCACACTGTATTTCCTATCAATATAGTTTGTTGGACCATATCCAACTTGTTGAAAGCACTTCAACGCATGTGCGTACGGCATGTGGTAGATGGTCCATTTCCCACATGAACATAACCTTCTATTTTCATTCGCCGTCTGTAGATTATTCCCACGGTGTCCGTTGATAGCGGTCTTAACTTCAAAAACACCCCGTTCATGATCGTACTGAAGAAATGAATGCCACTGTGCTCGCCTCCTGTACCTTTCAAATCTTCTCATAGGTATTGGCATAAATTCAACACCCATGTCCATCAATGCCGATGCAGCTGCATGCCTTTCAACAAACCTCTCCGCACTCTGTTTGAATATCATGCGGACCACGGCTGTCACGACCCCAATCCCGGTCGTGATGGCGCCCAACATCAAATGCTAGGCCCGACCATATAACACTCACAACTCAACCACACAACCCATTTTCCAATTTATAGCATTATATTATCAGATGATATAGTTCTAAACAGTGATTATAGACAGAAGTGGTATGGAAATCACAACAACTGCCAATAAAACTCCCAAAGGCCTGGGTCATGAGTCTAGAGCCTCTAAGATAACAAAATAATACACCCTCAGTAATATTGATGTTCTAAAATGCGGAAATAATAAAGGGATAGGGGAGGAGTTGGGTCCTGCGAACGTCAGGCAGCTACCTCGACAACTCCTGAGAAGCTCTGAAGTAGCAAATAGGTCAACTATGCTCCCGGGACACCTGAATCTGCACACGTGGTGCAGGGAGTAAAGTGAGTACTTCCAACTCAATGGTAATAAAAGTAAATAATAACTGAGCAGTAAGAAATCACGTTAGAACACTCCATCATGCTATATATGATAGTACAACCTTTTGAGAAAATAGTAAGAGCGTGAAAATCCTTTAGAAATATCTAGCTCAGTTAAAAATCTCTTTTGAAAATATTCTTTTTCCAACAGTAAGCATATGAATGCGATATCAGGTAGTGCAAGTCGGCACATAAGTCAGCCCCTCGGGCACAGCACTCTATTTACAAATAACACTAGGGTATCTGGTACACAGTGCAACAAATAGCATGGATGTCAATGATATGAGAGTGCTAAATGTCATGCCACGTAGTACAGACAGGAATCAATGCGTGAATGCAATGCAATGCACATGATCGCTGCGGCGTACAACCTGATCCATTTGGGTACCCGCGCTCACTGTGGGGGTTCAGACTTTGGAGGGGCTCCTACAGCCCAAGCGCAATATCAATATCACACCACTGCGGTGCGCAGCCCGATCCATGCATAGTCTAGAAATGCACATAAGCCCCTTGGACAATAGTAAAATAGCAGTTCTTAGCTTCAAACGTCAGTAAAATATCATTTAAGTTTTCAAATCTTAGAAAGATAGCTGAGTTTGCAAAATGATATTTAGAACCTTGGACTGAGATCAAATAATATGCAACTATTGCAAAAACAGTGATATCAATCCCTGAAGGATTCAAATAATCGGCACGAAGCCCAAAACATGGCAATCAGCCCAAATCATGATAGCATCAAGTAGGTTTCAGTCAATCACGCAGTAAAATCAACAACCGGGATGGACCAAGTCACAATCCCCAATGGTGCTCTACCCCACACTCATACCTGGCGTGCAAGTCACCACAATACAACACTATGATGTGCAAATTCGGGTTTCAAAGCCTCAGGATATCATTTACAAGTATTACTCACCTCGAACCGGTGAAATCTCTAGCTCGCGACGCCTTTGCCCCTCAATTCGGCCCCCACACGCGTCGAATCTAACCAAAATCAGAGCGAATGCATTACAATATGCTAAGGGAACAATACCCAATCGAAAACAATCGAAAAATATCAAGAATCTCGAAACTAGAAAAACCTGAGCCCCGAGCTCGCTTCTCCAAAAATGACAAAACTCACATTAACAGATTCCTCGTCTAGCCACGAGTCTATACATATCAAATTCATCAAAATCGGGGTCCATTTGACCCCTCAAATCCCCATTTTTAACTCTCTTAAATTCAAGCACTAAACCACCATTTTTGACCTTTGATTCCTCAATTATTCAGTCTAAATCCATGTTTATACACCATAAAATCAAGCTCTAAGTCCAAGAGTTCATACCTGATAATAGCCCTCGAAACCCTCTTCAAAATCGCCTCAAAGCTCTCAAGGTTGGGAGTCCAAAATGTTATTCTTTCAAAATTTCACGAAGATGATGTTCTCACTTAACCTGCCAGTTATTTCCGCTTCTGCGGATCTAATCCCGCTTCTGCGCCTTCTGCTTATGCGGTCAATGTCCATTTATGCAAAAATTTTCACTTAAGGCGACTTTTCTGCTTCTGCGGTCCAAAATCGCTTTTGCGGGACCACTTAAGCGACCCAACTCTCCGCTTCTGCGGAACTTGACCCGGCTCCAATTTCCGCTCCTGCGAGACCGCATCTGCGGCCTCCTTTCCGCAGATGCGGAAACACCTGCTGCAACCCAAAACCTGCAGTTTCTAACTTCAAATTCCTTCCGCTTAGCCACCCGAAATCACCCCGAGGCCCCCGGGACCTCAACCAAAAGCAAAAACATGATCTATTACCTTATTCAAACTTGCTCGAACCATCAAAACACTATCGTTAACATCAAAATCATCAAATTTCACCAAATCAAAGCCTAAGTTCTTCAAGAACTTCCGAAATGCATTTTCGATCAAAAACCCAACCAAACGATGTCCGAATGACCTGAAAATTTGCACACATATCCAAAATCACCTAACGAAGCTACAGCAACTCTCGGAATTCCATTCCGACCCTCGGATCAAAATCTCACCTATCAACCGGAATTCGCCAAAATTCAAACTTCGCCAATTCCGAGCCTCCAAAATCAATTCCGATCGTACTCCTACGTCACAAATCATCCCCCGAAGCTAACCAAATCACTGAAATTCACATTCGAGCCTTCTAACTATATAGTCAACTTCCGGTTGACTTTTCCAAAACAGGCTTCCTTCTAAGAGGCTAAGTGCTTCATTCCAATTAAAACCAATTCAATTCTATCCGATCAACTCAAATACTGATATTGAAACATAGAACAACATAATATGGGGGAAACAGGGCGGTAACTCATGTGACAACGGGCCGGGTCGTCACATCCTCCCCAACTTAAACAAATGCTCGTCCTCGAGTGTACCTAGAGTTGTCCTAGAAGCCAACCAATATCTAAATGACCTTACCAAGCATATACCCGGGGTGATCCCTCGTCACCCTATCTTACATAGGTCCGATAATACAACTCCGCTGAAATTTCACAGTCGATCTGGGCCATACACCGTAGAACCACATTGCACCTTCCGAAATCATACTCAAAATCAGAACCTCACGTCAATATTCAGAATAAACTCGAACCATCTGTAATAAACCATGCCTGCATCCTCAGGTGAAATCATGCAATATATCACACAATACAACACTCGAAACGACAGTCACTATTCAAAACAATTGCCCCCAATACTCGATTACCGATAGGAACCTCTTATTAGCTAAAGTTTTGCTCCAACACTTTCGTATCCTATCAAACGATGATGAAACGCGCAGTAAACCATAACCATTTCTCAGACCAATCATCCATGAAGGCATTTCTTCCCTTTTGACTAATACCACAGCAGCTTCCGAGCTGGACCTCGATATTATCCTTTCAAAAAGTCGAGATCAAATCCGATCATATACATTAATGATTTCAAAGATCTCTTCTGACCAAACACACCACTCTGGTGATGTGACACCTCGGCACAGGCCTAAGCCACAACTTGCATAATCCACCTACCAATGATGGGCGGTCTGAACATACTCAAATCATGACAAATGACTCAAATGAAAGAGCTATAACTCAAACTCCTCAGTACCATCAAAACACAAGGCTGGGACCCCGTCCCACATCATATAAATAGAATACCTGAACCTACCCCGAAGGGTCTAATCTCCTCATAGCCTCGCTACAATGCGCGATCTTATCCAAACACTATTACACATGAAGCACCTCAAGTTGCTATGCTCAAAATAGACAGCCACACACAGATTGATTTTCTAAAACCAAGCAATCCCTCACACCCATGGTGAAGCAAGTAATATACACCATTCAATCCTAAAAGCACACAACCGAAGCGCTATTTGCCGAGCAACACCCAACACGGACTTTCCTCAGAAACCAGGAAGCAAGGCCTACAAAGTAGCATATGGAAAACTATTCTCAACATCACATTATTGCGGCGTGCAACCGAATCCAGATAACATACCCGTGGTGGCATGCCACCCGATCCACACAAATATCTCACATAGGGAGATGCACATCGAGCCAAATTTGCTCATTATAACAAAATACCGATTATCGGTCGTAAGCATACTGAGTGCATAATGATATCTACTTATAGCGTTGTAAGCTACAAAACTCAAACACAACTGAGGTTCTTCCCCCTCAACTTCCACTACGAATCTCGATAGCACCGCACTATATGTGCCCACAGTCCAAAAATCATAACGCCTCACAGCACCGAAAAAGCAACTCGTAGATCTCCCCAAATCACTAGCAGGTTCAATAACAATCGAATCAACCTATCCTTCATCAATACAATTTGGGACTAACCAAGCCAACTCAAGCTAAACACGTATCCAATCAGCTTACTAACAACTCATTACCAAGAAGCCTGAAGCTGCTTCTTCCACTACTATAGCTCATGCCGAAGCCATACGATACGATGCCCGGCACCAAATAATTACTGAAATCCACAGTCTCGCCCGGCGACATGCCCGGCCACAAGGAACGCATCCGAAAAAGTCCCTCAATACCGGAACTGAATCAATGGTAGAAACCTCTATACTAACATCCGTCACAAAGGCCCAATTAAGGAAAGCAATCCTTCCCAGCCGTCCGCTGATCTTTGGAATACCAACCACTCTGCTATAACATAATCCGATGCACCTTGCCATGCAACCGATGGAATTTTTCGACATAGCCCATAGCACAATTGTATAAAACAACCCACATTGCGACAACCAGTCTACAGCTCAACATCATATATAAAATCTAACATACCAATAAAGAAGGACCCGCTCGGGCCTCCAATCCCAATGGCCGCTAACGGTACCAATACACACTATCCACAACCACTACATAGCCTGAACATGAGAACTCCCAGTCATTCTTCGATGCTATTCTAAAATTCTCCTGTGCCATCAAACACACTCAGATATCAATAGTCGACCTATCAAGAAAATGCCGCAACACTATTGAAGTGCCATCAACTTAATCACATTGCCCTTTTTCTGAAACATATACCCTTGTCAAATCACTATGATTAGCAACACCCTTTCCTTAGTCATATGAGGATCATTCACCCTAATCCTCTGAAGATCGATTCTTAAATCACCTGCAGCTGCCCGTGCTGCTTAAGAATTTAATGACTTCCCATTCTTGACTGAACCAGACCTTACACACACAAATCCCAATCCTCCACAACATATCACATATATCATGCCACACTAGGATAACATGAGAACTTTTATCTCCCTTCCGTGCCGCAGACATCGACGCACTCAACTAGTCAAGAACTTTCATTGATCCCATTTAGAAGAAAAATTATTACACACTCCATGCTTCGCATAACCATAAGAAATATACTCATCTTCAAACCATGGTAAGACCCAACAAGAACATCTCTGCCGACTCCAGTTGTACAAGCTAAACTACCAGGACTGAATCCTTTTATCTAAACCAAGCTGAGCAAGCCGTCAAAACCCAAGAGCATTGTTGCAAAATGCCTGTAAAAGCCCATTACTTCGAACACATACAAGGACTTAATCATACCCTTACCATACTGATTCGGTCTATTATCAAGTTGTTCCGTCTATCAAATTTCTCTTTTTATTCATCATCAACTTGATATTTATCCTTGCTGTAGCATCACAATGCCTCAATCCAGGCTCACCATAGGAGGTTCGAACATAAGACCGCATTGTTTAAGACCCATAGGCCACCGATTACTCTCTCAATGCTTCCCAGAAATACCACGTTCCAAAATACTTTACTTGAAGAACTTCCTGCGAATCAGAATTCGTTACCATTACTTCCCATATACTGATACATAGAATCTCATAATTAGCATAAGATACCACAAGTCTTGATCTCTTCCTAATGGAAACACAGTCTCTAGCCACATACACTACCTTAGACACCTGATGATTACATGCAAAATCTTGAACATAATAAAACCATTCTCAAGAGTCATTCCCTCCTTTTCCAACTGCAAATTACCTGACTTAACGAATAGAACCACTCGTGCCTTATTAGCACTCTGACACCGAAGGATATGACCTCATTCCAATACAAACAAACATCTTCCTTCTCTATACACTGAGCATTCTTTATCAACAACAGCTCAAGACATCCTAGTATTTCCTCACCTCTACGAAGCACCATATAACCTTTAACAAAATTTTGCTTCACTCATGCCATCCTTGTCTCATTTTCTGCAACCAAGACTGATCCGCCAGCATACCTCGAAAAGGAACCAACATAGCACATAATCGTGCAATCAGCTAATCAACCGCAACCTCCCCAACTTGGCTCAAAGCCACCTATCAGGACACATTTAATAACCCATAATACTTTTACTCTAATGATGCCACAATATTATAGTGAGATTAAACTCAAATCATCTACTAGTT
>MU674517.1:131638-164555 GCA_026770625.1 Nicotiana glauca
TTGGTGTCTGGTATTTTTGCTTCTGCGGAAATGGACCGCAGAAGCGAATGGGAGGTCACAGAAGCGGACAGTGGTCGTTTGGCATTTTTCCACAGAAGCGGACTAAGTTCCGCATAAGCGGTCACCGCAGAAGCGGTGATGGACCGCATAAGCGGTACTGGGCGACTTGAAGGAAAACTGTAGATGCGGTAAAAAGGCCGCAGAAGCGGTATCGCTTTTGCGAAAAATGGACCGCATAAGCGGTCTTGGGCGAAATGAGGAAAACCGCAGAAGCGGAAGAAAATCCGCAGAAGCGGGAGTCGCAGAAGCGACATTTGGACCGCAAAAACGGAAATAGGCCTGGGCAGAAAGGTTTTAAAGTGTCATTTTGTTCCGCGACTTGGGTTCATTATCCACCATTTTTAGCAAGCTTGGGAGCTTTTGACGAGGAATTTAAGAGGGTTTCGACTAGGTATCGATTGGAGGTAAGTTTTATGAGTTAAATACATGATTTTATCGAAGATTCATCCATTAATTCTCTGAAATTNACAGTGATTTGTTTTGTGGATCGAACTGCACGCCGCAGTATTTTTGCGCTTGGGCTGTAGGATCCCCTCCGGAGTCTGTACACACCCCCAGTGAGCGCAGGGTACCCATGGATCGGGCTACTCGCCGTAGCGGTCATATGCATTGCATTGCATTCATGCATTCACTCCTGTTTGTACTACGTGGCATGGCATTTAGCACTCATATATCATTGGCATACATGTCATTACTTGCCTTGTTGACCAGATACTCTGGTGTTACGTGTTAANGGGGCTTGATTTTTTTGCTATGTAAATTTGGAATTTGATGGCCCGTTTGAACTCCGATTTTGATAAACTTTATATGTACGGACTCGTGGCAAAACGAGAATTCCGAAAATGTAAGTTTTGTAATTTTTCGAGAAGTGGGACTGGGGCTCGGGTTTTGCTAGTTTCGAGGTTTTTGCTATAATTCGATTGTTTTCGATTGGGTATTGTCCCATTTGCATATTGTGATGTATTCTCCCTGTTTTTGGCTAGTTTCGACATGCGTGGAGGCTAATTTGAAGGGCAAAGGCATCGCGGGCTTGAGATTTCGCCGGTTCGAGGTGAGTAATACTTGTGAATGATATCCTGAGGGTCTGAAACCCCGAATTTGCACGTCTTAGTGCTGTATTGTGGTGACTTGCACGCTGGACCTGAGCGTGGGGTAGAGCACCGTTGGGGATCGTGACTTGGTCCGTCCCGGTTGTTGGTTTTTACCGCGAAATTGTAAATGATTTGTTGTTATCATTATGACTTGGGCTCATTGCCTTACTTGGGGCTTATTGCCGATTATTCAAACTCTTTATGAACTATCATCACTGTTTTCCTCACTATTTGAAATATTATTTGAACTCAGTCCATGTGATTTACACGGTTTCATGAACTCAACTATATTTTTCTCAAACTTGGAGTTTTAACTGATATTTGAACTATTGTTTGAGCTGAGTATTATTGTTTTACTAATGCCCGAGGGGCTTTTGACTATTTTGGACTGATTGAGGCCGAGGGCCATATGTAAGGGCAAGAAGAGTGATGTAAGGAGGCTTTCAGGCCTCGAGTGCTATGTGAGGATGCTTTCAGGCCTCGACTGTTATGTGTGCATATGCATATACATGCATGGATCGGACTGCACGCCGCAGTATTATATTGCATGGATCGGACTGCACGCCGCAGTAGTATATTGCATGGATCGGACTGCACGCCGTAGTAGTATATTATATGGATCGGACTGCACGCCACAGTGATTTGTTTTGTGGATCGAACTGCACGCCGCAGTATTTTTGCGCTTGGGCTGTAGGATCCCCTCCGGAGTCTGTACACACCCCCAGTGAGCGCAGGGTACCCATGGATCGGGCTACGCACCGTAGCGGTCATGTGCATTGCATTGCATTCATGCATTCATTCCTGTTCGTACTACGTGGCATGACATTTAGCACTCATACATCATTGGCATACATGCTATTACTTGCCTTGTTGACCAGATACTCTGGTGTTACGTGTTAAGGAGTGTTGAGCCCAAGAGGCTGATATTGTGCTTGGTGAGTTGGGAGTGATCCCGAGATGGCTGAGGTTGTACTTGGTGAGTTAGGAGTGAGCCCGCGGGGCTGACACTGCACTGAGAGGTTGATATTGAGCCCGAGGGGCAGATTTCTGACTATTTCCTACTTGTTGAAATTTATTTTTGCAACTGTTGAAAAGGCATACTTTCAAAAGAGATTTTTAACTGAGCTTGAGATTTTCTAAAGAATTTTCTCGATGTTACGGTTTTACTATCTTTCTCAAAGGGTTGTACTGTCTGTTATAGCATTTTGGAGTGCTCATACGTGTTTTCTTATCGCTCAGATGTTATTCGCTCTTATTACCACTGAGTTGGAAGTACTCACTATAATCCCTGCACCTCGCGTGCACTTGCAGGTACTGTTCACCCGGTAGCGGGTCAGTAGCGGATTGAAGGTATTGCTATCATATCTAAGTAAGGTAACCGCCGGCATTCGCGGCACCGAGATTCTTCTTCTTCTTCTTGTTTTTCAGATTTTACTCTATGTATTATATATTTTAAAATTATAATAAGGACCCTCCTAGATGCTCGTGACTTGTGACACCCCGGTCGGACTGTATTGGGTTGTATTCATATTGACTAGTATCGTAAATTGATATTCGAACTGTTATGTAACTGATTAACTGCTTTAGGTGGTTTTCTGAAATGGTCTGGCTGGCCTTGTCTTCACGAGAGGCGCCATCACGACCGGGTGGGGAATTGGGTCGTGACACTGCAACTCTCGGAATTCCATTCCGACTCTCGGATCAAAATCTCACCTATTAACCGGAATTCGCCAAAATTCAAACTTCCCCAATTCAAGCCTAATTCTACACTGAGCCTCCAAAATCAATTCCGATCGCACTCCTACATCACAAATCATCCCCCAAAGCTAACCAAATCACCGGAATTCACATCCGAGCCTTCTAATATATAGTCAACTTCTGGTTGACTTTTCCAAAACAAGCTTCCTTCTAAGAGGCTAAGTGCCTTATTTCCAATTAAAACCAATTTAATTCTATCCAATCAACTCAAATACTGACATTGAAACATAGAGCAACATAATATGGGGTAAACGGGGCGGTAACTCACGTGACAACGGGCTGGATCATCACAATGGCAGTGACAGGCAGTCCACGAGCAGACTTGAACAAGCTGTTGAATGACTCCGACATGTTTGTAGTGAGGGCTCCCTGTGAGCACGTGATTTTTGCCCTATATGAATTACTCACAGAAATTTAAACAAAATAATTTCTTTCATTATTTTTACAATTTGGTGGATTTTGTGGTACTTATTTGCATTTTGTTTGTGTATTTTAATTAATAAAAAATATAATAAATATACTTGACATTTGCATTTAGGGTTTAATTTTATATTTTAGGATTAATTGAGTTACTTTATAAAGAAGAAAACAACAAAAAATAGTTCTTTTGCATTTATACTTGTAATTTGTCTTAGTTTGCATTTAAATTAGGAATTAGTGTAGTTGGAAATTGAGTAATATAATTTTAGAAGTCAATTTGGGTTTTTATTTGTTGATTCAGGATTTAATAAAAATCATAAAAGAATATAAATAATGAATAAAAGATAAATACAAAATGAAAAAGAAGAAAAGAAAACCATTAAAAAGAAAAAGGGGTTGTCCTAATGAAAGACCCCAATTGGGCTAGTTTTAATTAATTGTGCCTAGCCCAAACCAAACACACCCAGTCCAAGCCCAAATCCCTTCCCAATCCGTTCCGCCCCAATATAAGCAAAACGACGCCGTTTTTCCGGGGGTTAATCACAGCCTTTGATAGTTTGATCCAACGGATGGGAACTGCCTAGGTTCTTTAATACAAATATGTCCAAACACATGCCCCCCCTCTCCCCTTTCCGTCTCAGATCACCCATACGCACAAAACATAAACACCACCGCCCTCCGCCACCTATCGCCAACCGGAAATCGCCTACGGTGGCGGCCGGCGTCCAAATCACCCCAAATTTACACCCCTAAACCACTTCATTCTCCCCTCTCAAAATCCATGGTTAGTTTTCCCCAAATCCTAGCCAATCACCTCGAATCTTGGATCAAAGATTCCGGCAAAACCTTACCTTAATCAAATCTGACCAAAATCGCATCCTATAGCCTCCTTGACCCCCTCATCCTGAATCCTAAGCCAAAACCCCTCAAATCCGAGTGAAGCTCCGTGAACTTCAGATCTAGGGTTCAAGGCTCAACCTGTTTTGGGAAGTTTCGAGTAGTCGAGTAATTTTTAGTTAATGATATATGTCTATTTCTGACGAAATAGATAAATAACATTAACTGAAAATCAAGCTCGAAAGTCAGTCATGTGGAGTCCATAATCAGTAAGTGTTCTTTCCATTTTTGGCTATTTTTTTTTCTTTCTTTTATTTGCTAATTCTGTGATTTTGTTTAGTTAGATTTGTGTCGTTTTTCTGTTAGTTAATCTAGGGTTTGGTTCTTGTTCCCTAAATTTCATTTGTTAATTGATAGGATTAATTAAATTCGAGCTGTCAATTCTCAGAATTTCGTTTGATTCGCATTTTGTGTGTTTGCTTTTTAATACATGGTCCCTTGGGTGTTAGTCAGTGGCACGAATCTTGTCTTTTAATTGTTTCAATCTGGTTTCATACTAGTTTTGGCTGTTGTTAATTGATTAGTTAGTTCGTTGTTGGCTAATAGATGTTAATACGAAAATCAGTAGTTACTTGAATTTATGATTTATGACTGAATTTGCTTAGCTCGTTAGTTGACCATGGTTGTTTGGTTAGTTAACAGGGCTGGGGGTAGGATAATAATTCCAGGGTTAACACAGGGGCAATAAGGGTAGTTTAATTAGGAAATCTAATAAAAACTGAATTTGGAAGTCACTAGAAGCACCTAGAAGGGGTTGTAGTTGGTATTTTGAAATCATGGTGCTGTAACTTGGAAAACAAGTCAACTCTCCAGGGACATTTAAGCGAAAAACAAAAATTAAAAAAGGATTGAAAATGCACAATAAAATCTGACGGCTGCCCCTCCCTTTTGCCTATAAAAGGCAATGCCCTCTACCTTAAGAAACAAGTTGGGAAGCTCTGAAAAATTCCAAAAACTTTTTGATCTCTGAAAATTCCCCAAAGGGTCCAGATCTGAAAATTCCCTCTACATTTCTCTGCAAGTTTTGAAGAGTTGAAAAACTTCAAATTCAAATTCAAAAAATAGTTTGAAAGCTGGGAGTTTAGAATTTCAGTTTAGAAAATTCTTAAAAATCCAAAAATAAAAAAAAAATACAAAAAGTCCAAAAAATCCTATTCTATTGAAGTTCCTTCAATTTCAAATTCTGGCTGCTCACACAAGTTTCCTAGCTTAATTAAGAGCAGAAATAGTTTGAGATCTTCCTGGTATTTGGTTGCGTAAGTTCAGAGGTGTGCCTAGGTTGGACTTCGAGTTAATTTGGGTTTGATCAAGCCTGTTTTGGTCATTTTGTGGTGTTATTCTTCTGCTAATTCAATCCGGGGCTATGTGATGATGTTTTGAATCCAAAATCTATCCTGAGCTGTTGAATCCTACTGCTGATTGCTTGATTGCCATTGCTGACCCTTTCTTCCTTCTATTTTGCTTCATCTCTAGGTATTTTAGGGGTGGGTATATATTAAAAATGGACTAATTAACGTGGACCATTGGATCAATGGAAATCAATGGTCCAGATTAAACAGGGGGGCAAAACGGGATCGTTTTAGAGTTAATGGGGGCTGGGTCAGTCTCTTAGGAATGGGTCAGGGACGAGTCATAGGTGAGGGGTTTGAGACCGTTCGATCAAATCGATTCAATGGCCCAGATCAAAGGGCCTCTAAACGACGTCGTTTGGCTCTTGGTAGGGGCGGACCGGGTTGGGGCATGGAATTGGGCCTGGTTTAATGGGTTTCAAGGGGTTTGGGGGGGAATCCGTTTGGGCCTGGTGAAATTGGCCCAATTAATACTCCTTTCTCTTCAATTTTCTTTTATTTTCAAATCCTTTTTAATTCCTTTGTCTTCTTCCAAAATTAAAATAAAACCTAGATCAAAATTAAAAATCAAATTAACCTATCAAATTAACTCATAATTACCACATAAAAACAAATTAAAGGAAACACTACCAAAATTCAAAAATTAAAATTAAAAGGCGCAAAATAAACTATTTTGTGATTTTTTCATTCTATAAAACAAATAATTTTCACTTAATCCTGAAATGTAGAAGTAAATCATAAATTGCAAATGCAACATATTTTTATATTTTTATTAATTTACACAAATAAACGTGCACACATAAAAATGCAAATAATAGCTGAAAATATCACGAAAAATTCAAAAAATTGCACACAAAAGGAAAGATTGTTTTATTTTGAATTTTTGGGAGTGATTCGTGTGAGGCAAAAATCATGTACTCACACCAGCTATCAAAAACTATGAAATATCTTTCCGAAACCAATTCAAAACTCACCCGAGCCCTCGAGGCTCCAAACCAAATATGCACACAAGTCTAAAAATACAACATGAACTCGCTCACGCGCTCAGATCATAAAAATAACTTCCAAGACTACGAATTGGACGCCAAAACGCATGAAAATCAAACTTAAATTTCAAGAACTTCTAGAATCACAACCGAGCATCCAAACGCGATTCTTCCAAATTGCTCCTGGATAACTTGAAAACCAATACCAATGATTTATTCAAGTGATAATACATCATGTGGAAATAACCTTGTCACGGTAGGAAGCATATGTAAATAAATTGCAAACAAGACGGGAAGCATAAATAACATCAAGGAGAATGCTTAAACGGATAATCCAATCACATTCTAAATCACAACTTTCCAAGTAAACAATGGTTCAACAATCCTCGAGAACTGAATTATTAAAATACTTCCAGGAATCTTATAAATGATCCACAACAAAAGTATAGAGTCTAGCATCTCAAGAATATCAGTTGTAGTAATGTAGTAATGCTTTCGCATAGAGATGGCCGGATTAGACACATTAATGTATTCTTACAATTTCCATCAAGTTTGATCAAGTTATAACAAACTAAGTCTTGATAGCTACCACATAATATTATGTCCTTAATACCTAAGAGTCAAGTAAGGCGTTTAACAGAATGTCAAAAAGTTCTACAAACACAAAGTTAACATAATCCACCCCCCGAGCATGATTAACCCTTGCACATACATATACGCTTGTCACCTCATATATTTATCACCTCATCATGTTGAAAACAATGGAAAATAGGAGGAAAAATTCCCTCAACAAAGCTAGGCAAAATACTTACCTCAATTCGGACAATCCAACACTCAATTTAGTCTTTTGTTCTACAAATTCGCCTCTGCTTGACTCAATTTAGCCAATGACTACTTGAATACACCACACAATGCAAGAGAAAATAATCCCAATTAATAAAACCATGATTTTCATTCAATTTATAAAAAAGTCAACAAAAGTCAAATCCCTGGCCCGCCCGGTGAAAACTCGGGTCCAAGGGTAGGTCTTGACTACGCATAGCCTCACGAGTCAAAATATATGTTTTGTTTTCAAATCCGAGTCTTATTCGACTCTTAAATCTCAAATTTTCATTTTTCAAAACTTTGATAAAATCCCCAAATATTTCCATAGATTTCCAATGAATTTGATGTTAAATCTTGTATAAAATCATGAAACATAGTTAAAAATTGGTTAATGAAACTTACCCAATGATTTGATATGAAAATCCCCTCTCAAAACCGTATCATCTCGAAGCTAGGGTTAAAAAATGTGAAGAATGAAACAAAAACCCAAAATTCTTAGCACTTAACATACTACAGATGTCGCATTTGCAATAGGGGATTCGCAAATGCGGGAGAACTATCGCAATTGTGAACATGACAGGTTCGCATATCCTTCTATTTTGCTTCATTTCCAGGCATTTGTTCCTATTCCGTTGTACTGATGCTGATTTGAAGTGGAGATGAATAGAAATTTGATAGTTTCAGCTTCACTTGATTTAAGACCATTCTGTGTCTACTGATGCTTAATTTCAGATTCACCTTTCATTGTTTTCAAAAAAGTGTACCTGGATTTACTTGTCGTAATTAGTAAACTGTCCTGGTAATTAGTGACATCTTCATTGTAATTAATTTGGACTATATAGGACTTTGGATTATTTGTTCGTGACTTGTCCAGTTAGACATCTTAATTTGGACTACAATGTGGATTATCCTATCGAACTTGAATCTGAGCTTGAAAATTGATATGTAGGCTGCTTAATGATGATAGTGTTGACTCCAGTAATCTAGTTTTAATGACAATATAGATATTGACTGTTTTCATGTTGATCCCATAAACTTTCTGAGTATTAGGTGAATTAGAATAATCAGTAGCATATTGTTCGAAGGCCTCAATGTAGGTATTAATTGTTGTGGTGTTTAACCCGTTGAAATTTAGGAGTACTGGTAAAATCAAATAGTCAGTAGACTTTTGAAGAGTTGAGGCTCAACATCCTATTTGTAATTAAATTGGCTTCAAATCTATTGATGTATAGTCCCAGGCCCAATCCGCTGGACCATTCATTCATTCACTGAAGTTGTTAGTTTGGGCCATTCAAATTGATCTATAGAATGTGGGCCAAATTTACATGCATGAGACAGTTTGCCACTCGTTCTGCTTCTGCCTGGGTCATTTTTAAGGCCCAAATGAAGGCTTTATCCTACCTGTCAAGTTGTTAAAAGTTTACAAAAACATGTGTTAATTTAGGGCTTCTCGAGTTAGGTGGCACATTTGAACTAAGAGGATTTTCCTCTTGTTCGGATGTGGACTTGAGCTTGAGGGTCCGGATTCCTTAATTGACCAGGCTCTTTAGAGACAAAATAAATAGAAAATTATAGTTTGCTCCAGGATGGCCTTTAACCAATAAGATGAGACGAGCCTCGCCAAAAAAAATGCATAAATCGTGGGGCCCTCATTAAATGCTTTTATTAAAATACTTAGAATTCGGGGCGTGCCATTTAGCGAATTTCACGGCCTCCCGCAAAGATAATAACCCGTTAGTCGCTTTAGGCATGCTTTTAATAATTTTACCTTATGAAATACGGGTGTGCATTTCATGCAACCCAAATCAAAATCCCAAAGCATTGAATAAAAATGTGTCGAGGATCCGGGTGCATTTCATGTGACGTGATCCAAAAATACGTTTTTAAATGACGTTCACTTTCTTTTAAAAAGAAAAAAATAACTAGAAGCGGTAAATAATTTTAAATTTCACTATAGGTTTTGACATGTATTAAAATCAGATTTTAGCGAAATATAGCAGTTGAGCGACCGTGCTAGAACCACGGAACTCGGGAGTGCCTAACCCCTTCTCCTGGGTTAACAGAATTCCTTACCCGGATTTCTGGTTCGCAACTGTAATATAGAGTCAAACCCTTTACTCGATTCGGGATTCAAACCGGTGACTTGGGACACCATAAATCTCCTAAGTGGCGACTCTAAATCTCTTAATAAACGAATCTCGTTTCGATTGTCCTTTAATTGGAAGAACTCCTTTTATTATACCCTTCACGGGGTGTAGGAAAAAGGAGGTGTGACACTCCCCATCGTCTGCCGCCATCAGCATGCAATGTCCACATGTGAAGCTCATATTGCATTAACCAAGTATAGGCTCGTGGATCTATCTACCGGATCGCTTCCATGCGCCTCGTGAATTTGCAGTGCTGGTGCTCAGTTACAGCCATCCACATTAAGTCATGCAAGGCCTTGTCAGGAAATTTCTTCTGAAAATTGGCCTTCAGGTGCCTCACACAGTAATGGTGGTATGCATATGGTTCATGCCATTCAAGCAAGTGACATACAGAACTTAAAATACCACCATGCCAATCAGATATTAAACAAGTACCTGAACGTTGTTTGACAACGTGCTGCTTCAAGTGGTTCAAAAACTGCGTCCACGTCTCTTCACTTTCGTTGGCACAAATGGCAAAAGCTAGTGGAAATATTTGTCCGTTGGCATCTACTGCAACTGCAATCAAAAGCTTAATATCATACTTTCTATAGACATGAGTACCGTCTATGGAAATTACAGGACGACAATGCACAAAACCATCAATTGCTGGTTTAAATGACCAAAATACATAGTTGAAAATATATTTCGGTCTGTCCGGACTCGCTCACGCCTCCATTTAACAACTGTCCCGGGGTTAAAGTGTTGCAGTGCGGCCATGTACCTAGGCAGATTTGAAAAAGACTTATCCCAGTCGCCGTAAATAAGTTCAAAGGCACGTTTGCGACCGAGATATACCTTTATTTTGGTTATAGTACAACCATACTCCTGGTGAACGGCTGTAATACACTCTTTAATCTTGAACCTAATGGACACTTCCAAAAATTGAATCAAGACAAGGAAAATTAAGTCTACATCCAAGTCGAAGTGATTCTCATTGAATGTGTCCATTTCACATCTGTGCTAGCTAATAAATTTACCCACTTTCCACAAACCTGATTTCTTCTTCATGGCACGCAGCATTCAGTGACAACCCATAAACCACCTACGACATACAGCCTTATATTTCTCCGTAGTTGACTCACTTACCGTCATCTCACGACACTCTCTTATACTGTAGATTTTTACAGCCCTAACTAGGCGAGCTTTATCGGGGAAATACATGCCCTTTGTCAGAACAGCTAGTCTAGATTCATCCCACATCGCTGACCGTAATTCATCATCATCCCTTGTGAGGGCATCCACGTTAGGCATGCTTGGCAAATTATCAAGGTAGGGAATATTTCGCTCATAAAATGGCATGTGGGACTCGTACACTCTTGGTCTAGCGGGAGGTGGAGGAACATGCTCCCTCATCAACTCAAGTTCAACATTCACTTCCTCCTCCTCATCATCATCCTCATCATGGAAGGGTGTGTCATCCCCAGACTCATCCGCATTGTTGTCATAATCACTATCATCCTCCGCGCATCTGCCAAATCACGAGTAAATACGTCATCTATGGGCAACTGTGTGAGGTCAGGAGCTTCAAGAAGCTCGTTTTCACTGCACAAAAGGAACAAAAAGATAAGTTACCCAATACTGAGGAAAAATACTTTAGATATAGCTATATCACTTTACTTATAAATCGTATTGTCTTGACGTTTCATGATGGATATTTTCATGTTGGTGATGACTCCCAGATGGACCACCGTGGTCCAATACTCCAGACCTACGCATATTCCAACTAGGGGCGGGTTCATAACTTGTAAAATTCATATCTGAACGGTACCCCCTATAAAAATATGACTGTTAATACAAATCCAATTAAAATATAAAAAACTATCGCTAAAGCGTAGTAAAATTGAAGTTTACCAGTCGTCTTGTTGATTATATAAAGTGAAAAAATTATTTTGTGGTTGCTCATTCGCCGGTGGTGACAAGTTTAAATCAAGGCAAGCTCTTTCATCATCAATCTGTCCGTTAAAAACTGCTTCAGAATAACCACCCGATGACTGGGGGTTATCCCTGCTACGCACGCCCTCATTACTGGGAACGTCTTCCACCTTGACGTACATTTCCAATAATTTTATTACAATAAATTTCCTGTATTCATCTGGAATCCGCAAAAAATCTCTAAGAGTTTCATCATCCTCGATGTTAAACTCAGAATAATAAGCAAATCCCTGCGGAGTCACTGAATACGAAAATCTACCGGTTACTCTAAGGTTAACCGAATGCCTCTGCTCACTCATTTTTTTACGTAACAACGATACCAATGTATCGTACTCCATAGTAAGCGGCAATTTAACATGACACTATGGAGGTGAGCTATACCTCATAGAGTTATTCTCCACCAGAACCTCACCCCCCCAAATACAGCAAAACCTTTATTTTTGGCACTTCAGACATTGTAAAAAAACGATTAATAAGGAGAAGAGAGAATAATGAACGTATGTTTGAAGTTAAATATTGAATGAATTTTCATAAAATTGAAACGCCTATAAATAAGGCAAGTCCGAGTTTGGGGTGTAGAATTTTTTAAAGGAATTCACAGTATTATACTGCGTTTTATGTATTTGAAATATTGTTATGTCAGTTAATTATTATTGGTGGGGCCAAAATCAATAAAAGCAGTCTAATTCACAGTATTATACTGCGAATTACCCTAATTCACAGTATAATACTGCTTTTTGAAAAAAGAGCTGGGCCCATTTTAAGCAATTCGCAGTATAATACTACGAATTGCATAAAAAATAATTTTTTAATAATTCGCAGTATTATACTGCGAATTACTTTAATGGCTAAATTTTCGTTAATGCAATTCGCAGTAAGATACTGCGAATTATCTTAGAGTTGCAAGTTCAAAAGTTAAGGACACTTGGTCCCAAACTTTTATGAACATAAGGGTGTTTTCGTCCGTACAGGTAAAGTTTATTAAAGCAGTGGCTAAAGACTAAAGACATTTTAAACAGTAGCTTAAAAGTAAATACATGTGTTATTAGTGGCCAACCGTGCACTTCCCCTCCAAAATCATGTAAAGAGACTATTCGTCATTGTAGGGCCAAATTTATTACTTTTTAAATGAAAATGATGATTTTGTTGTTCTTGTGTGTCAAGTGATCCATTACAAGTTTAAAATTTTAACTTATTCACAACAGGGATTAAATCCACATAGCTTCACAACATTCGTTTCCTCTCAAATTGGCTTAGGACGATGTCTACTGTTTGAGCTGTAAGTAGAATTACTACACATAGTTTCCTTTACTTTTTAAAGAAATTCAAAATTAAGACTTTAAGGTTAATTACAAACACATCTATATAAAAATCCTATCTTCTCATCATCTTATAAATATCATTTACATCCATCTCGAACTCAAAGTCATTCATGTATTCTCTTCTATTGAGCACAATCTGGTAATTTTACACTTGGCAACAGGAAACTGGTCGAATAAGAATAATTTAATATTATTGGTTTTGTTTCAACTGACATAATTAAGTGCATATTTTCCTCTTCCGTTCCCTCTCAACGTAACGGAGAGATCGAAAATTCAAGTTCCCTCAATTATTCTCCCTTGAACCTAAGGTATTTCAGAGATGTATTACGATCTTTTAATATCAAAACTCTCAACTATAGCTCAAATTTTAGATCTAAACAGCGAATTATTATAATAATGGATAAGTCAACAACGAAAGGCAAAAATCGTACAGGTGTACCTCTCGGATAGAAATGAAAAGCAAAGAATTGGATAACATTTAGGCAGCCTAACTCTTCGCTTACGAGTTACGACTAACCACGATAAAAAAAAGTTTCTTAGGAAATCACTAATTTAAATAGAGTTGAACTATACCAGTTTTCACAAAAGAAATCTTTAAAAAACGGAAGTTAGAGCATAACAGCATACCTCAAAGAAAGAAAGAAAGAAAGAGAAAAATCTTGCAATGCCGGCAAAATATGGGGCCATATGACCGTACAAGGCCTTATTTGTTTTTTTAAGATTAAAATGTCTGAATCTAAATACACATCTGAATATTAAAATGTGTATTAAGATTTAAATACTAAATGATTAAGACTGTTTGATTTTTAACATCTGAATGTATAAAATTTTATCTTTATTTGAAAATTAATAAACATAAAATTCAAATGAAATACTAATTAATCTAACATTCTATCAATAAAATATATAATTTTTTTAAAAATATGATAGTTGCCGGTGGCGATGGCTAACAGTGGTGCTTGTGAATTCCGACTAAAGGCGGTGGTTGTTGGTAGGTTTGGTTGATGGTGATTGTTCAGGTTTGTAGCTAGTGGTGATTAGTAGTGGTGGCGATTATGATTGAGAATGGTGGTGGTGAGTGGTGATAATTAATAATGACGGTTGGTGGTGGCAGTTGTGATTGAAGAAAGTGGTGTGGTGGGCGATGGTAGTTTATAATGATTGGCAGTGGCGATTATGGTTGTTGATGGTGATGGGGTGGTTAGTTGTGGTAGTTGAGGTAGATAAGTGTTGTTTGTGGTTGAGAATTATGGTGGTGGGAATGATGCGGATAGTGGGTGTGGTAGTCGATTATGGTGGCAACTACGATTGAGGATAATGGTGGTGGCGGCCGCGGCATAGCAGTAGTTGATAATGGTAGGCGGTTGTGACGACCCGGCCCATCGTCTCATGTGTTATTGCTCCTTTTCTCCCATTTCATGCTTCTTCATGTTTCGTTATCGGTAGGTGGTGTGTTAGAATTGATTTGGACTGGTTTTGATAAGAAATAAGACACTTAGTCTGTTTAAGGAGGGCTTTAGTTGGAAAAGTCAATCGGACGTTGACTTATGCGTAGGAGGTTTCGGATGTGATTTCCGATGATTTGGTTAGCTTCGGGGGATAATTTGTGACTTAGGAGCATGGTCGGAAGTGATTTTGGAGGTCCCTTGTAGAATTAGACTTGAATTGGCGAAGTTAGTATTTTGGCGAATTCCAATCGATGGGTGAGATTTTGATCCGAGGGTCGGAATGGAATTCCGAGAGTTGCTGTAGCTTCGTTGAGTGATTTTGGATATGTGTGCAAATTTTCAGGTCATTCGGACATCGTTTGGTTGGGTTTTTGATCGAATGCGCATTTCGGAAGTTTTGAAGAAACTTAGGCTTGAATCCGATATGATTTAGTGATTTTAGCATTTTTTGACGTGTTTTGAGGGTTTGATAAAGTTTGAATGGGGTTTTAGGATGTGTTGGTGTTTTTGGTTGAGGTCCCGGGGGCCTCGGGGTAATTTCGGATGGCTAACGGGATGAAATCTCAAGTTGAGAAGTGGCAGATCTTGTTGGTATCTGGTATGAGCTCTTCTGCGGAAATGGACCGCAGAAGCGGCTCCGCGGAAGCGTGAGGTTGGTCGCACAAGCGGTCTGATGTGGATCTGGGTAGTTCCACAGAAGCAGAACTCTTTTCGCCTAAGCGAGTCCGCAGAAGCGGACGTGAGGTCGCAGAAGCGGTTTGGCCTGAAGATGAGGAATCCGCAGAAGCGGAAATGATTGTCGCAGAAGCGGCTGATGGGGTTTTAATGAAAAACTGCATAAGCAGAGTTATGGCCGCAATAGCGGTCCCGCATAAGAGGTAGCGGGACCGTAGAAGCGAAAAGAGCTATTGGCAGAAGGGTTTAAAGGCTTTATTTTATTCGCGAGCTCCACCATTTTTCTACCATTGTTGAGCGAGCTTGAGAGCTATTGACGGGGTTTTTAGAACGTTTTGACTGGGAATCGATCGGAGGTAAGTTCTATGTCCTAGAAACATCATCTAATTATGATTTCAACATTTAAATTCATGGAAATTTGGTTAAAAAGTGAAGAACTAGAGCTCGGGTTTTTGAATGAGAATTTGTGATTTGAGGGGTCAAATGGACTCCGATTCTTGTGAATTTGATATGTATAGACTCGTGGCGAGATAAGGAACATTTTGGTGTAAAAATTTCTGACTTTCGAGAAGTGGGTCCGGGGCTCGGGTTTTGCCAATTTTGTGATTTTCGATATTTTTCAAGTCTTTTCGATTGGGTTATATTCCCTTAGCCTATTGTAATGTATTAGTTGTGATTTTGGTTAGATACGACGCGCGTGGAGGCCGGTTTGAGAGGCAAAGGCATCGCGGGCTAGATATTTTACCGGTTCGAGGTGAGTAATACTTGTAAATAATATCTTTAGGGTTGAAACCCCGGGTTTGCACATCATAGTGCTGTATTGAGGTGACTTGCATGCCGTATAACGGGCGTGGGGTAGAGCACCGTTAGGGATTGTGACTGGTTCCGTCCCGCTTAATGAAATAACTATCTAATTGATTGAAGCTTAGTTGATATCCTTATTAAAATGGATTAATTGTCGTGATTGGGCCTTGTGCCAACTAATTGAATCCTTTAAGGATTATTATTACTGTTTCCATGATACTTTGCAAGTTAAATGATTTCAGTCCTGAGTTAAACACTGATTTGAACTGCCTAGTCATACTTTCAAGGTTTTAAAACTTAACCTACATATTTTTAACGTTCGGAACTGAGAACTGTTATTTGAATATTGCCTTAGTGGCTTATATGCATTTCTGGAATGAGCATGGATCGGGCCGCGCACCGCAGCAGTATTATGTGTGCATTTCTGGACTGAGGATGGATCGGGCTGCGCGCCGCAGCTGTGTGATATTGATATTGTGCTTGGGCTGTAGGAGCCCCTCCGGAGTCTGAACCCCCACAGTGAGCGCGGATACCCAAACGGATTGGGCTGCGCGCCGCAGCGGTCATGTGCATTGCATTGCATTCATGCATTGGTTCCTGTTTGTACTACGTGGCATGACATTCAGCACTCTCATATCATTGGCATCCATTCTACTTCTTGCACTGTTTACCAGATACCCTGGTGTTATTTGTTGATAAAATGCTGTGCCCGAGGGGCTGACTTATGTGCTGACTTGCACTATCTGATATCGCATTCATATGCTTGATTGCTGGAAGAGGATGTCTTCAAAAGAGGTTTTTTTTTAAATTGAACCAAATATTGTCTAAAGGATTTTTCACGATTTTACTGTTTTCTCAAAGGGTCGTACTGTCCTATATAGTATGATGGAGTGCTCTTACGTAATTTTTTGCTGCTCAGTTATTATTTACTGTTATTACTCATCGAGTTGGAGTACTCACTTTACTCCTTGCACCTCACGTGCAGTTGCAGGTATTGATCACCCGGAAGCGGGTTAATAGCTCATTGAAGGTATTACTGCTGGTATACTACCGTAGTGGACAAGATGACCGCCAGCGTTCGCGGCACAGGACTTCATTTTTTGATTTCAGATTTTATTTTGTATATTATTATTGGCCGAGTAGTTGTGTTCAGTCTTCTTTAGATGCTCGTGACTTGTGACACCCGGTCGGACTGTGTTGGGTGGTAAATATCAGTTATTAATGCCATTAAGTCGTATTATTCATTCATTTATGTTTGTTAACTGTTAAAAAGGGGCATTGTTGTTCTGTTGGCTGGCCTTGTCTTCACGAGAGGCGCCATGACGATCGAGTTTGGGAATTGGGTCGTGATAGCGGTGGTGACAATTAATAATGAATATGTATGATAGCATCTTAATAAAATTAAGTCTATGTTATGGATCTTAATCATACAGACCTATTCAAATCTATTAAGTGATTCTTAAGTAAAAACAAACACACTTAATGATTAATTTATGAATAATTAAGATTAATACTTTAAAAACAAACACACTTAATGTCTGATATCTGAATGATTAAGATTCAAACCTCCATTAAATGCTAATAAATGAGGCCTAAAACTCGTCTAGAAGAAAGAATACGAAAATTTCCATCCCAACTAATTAAAGAAAGCCATATATTCAACTTCCAAATTTTTTCTAGTACATAATTCACCGTAAAGTTGGATAAAACTAGCTAGTTACACAAAAATTCAGAATCACAGGGCATACACAGAAATTTTTGTAAGCTGTGTCGAAATTTATAAAAGAACTTAAATATAACTTTGATTATCATACTTTTAGACAAGAAATAGTCTTAGTCTATTAGTTTTGTTGAGTCTTAAGTTAGAAAAAGTCAGTTCTACTTCATCACAATTTTTAACCACAAAGGCTCTCACAAATATTTTAGAAAGAAAACTGTGCTAGTTGAGGTTTGAACCTTTGTCCTTTTAGAGCAAAATAAAGCACATTACCAACACACCAAGATATAATTTATGTCAAATATTGTCATTTTTTCCTACTTATCCGTACAGTATTTGTTACGATCCGAATTTTTCACCGTCAGGATCGTGATGGCGCCTAACCCTTCAGATGCTAGGCAAGCCAACAGATAGAGATTTAATATGCTAATCGCTAACCAATTAAGTAAATAACATAAATTAAACCAAAACAAATTAACGGAGTACAAAATCTCATATAACCCAAGTACTTATACACGACTACCTAGAAATTGGTGTCACAATTCAAGAAACTTCTAAGAGTCACTACAAATACTAGCTGAAAAAAATACAACTGTCTTTGAATTAAAAGAAAACAGTAAACTGGAATAACTGGAAGGAACTCCAGGGTTTATGAAAGCCGGCAGATCCACCTTGGGTCCCTATTGGACTGAAGGCAGCAACTCAACACAGGTCAACATGGTCCAGTACCAAAATCTGCACGAAAAGTGTAGAGTGCAGTATCAGTACAACCGACCCCATGTACTGGTAAATGCCGAGCCTAACCTTGGCGAAGTAGTGACGAGGCTAGGACATGACACATACATAACATGTGCAATTAAACAATATACGAACACAATAACAACTAAAAGAAGTTAAACAAGGAATAAAGAAAGGGGAAGCATGCTAAGTGTCACCACCCAAAAACCACTGGTCGTGATGGCACCTAACTTGACTCGCTAGGTAAGCCAATTAACAAACAAACAATCCCAAATAACTTATAGAAATGAATTTAGGATTTATCTGAACTTTTACAAATTTACCCAAGAACTGGTAGTATAAGTCATGAGCATCTAGAATTTAGAATTTACAAAACTAATACAAATTATCACATGATCTGTTTGAAAACTAAATAAACAGATCAAAAATGTCTACAGCTACCAAGGACAAGTGGCAGCTATATCCAATCGCAAGAACATCTTCCGAACAGCATCCAACATCACCAACAGCTCCGCTCCCAATCTGCACGGGACATTCAGAAGTGCAGTATCAGTACAACCGACCCTATGTAGTGGTAAGTATTTTGTCTCACCTCGTCGAAATAGTGACGAGGTTTTGAGTTAAAAGATGCTTATTATTATAACACATACATTAGTTTAATAGTAAAAACAGTTCAAAGCATAACATATAAGAATATCACATACAACTCGACAAAACAGTCCATAATTACAAGAAGGAACCATAGTAGAAGATTTATGATCTTTCCTAGTACGAGAAGTATATCCAAAATATCAAGTCACGTGGTACGGTATTCTTCGTGCTTCTATATCATCCTCACCATGCATATATAAGTTTTATGTAACAATTCAACTAGCACGGCAATACCCTTCGTGCATTTAACTCACCATTCCAAATAAACATACAATAGAACCAACCATATGACAGGAACGCAAAAATAGAAATTACAAACTAGGTAATACGCAAGTAACAACAGTGGGAAATGATGTACATGTGGGAAACAATAAAGAACTAAACTAAGGGCACATGAGTAATAGCAACAATTGGAAAACAGGAGATATAAACTTCAGTTAACTAAGCATATTGGAGGCATAAGAACAAATATAACAATCAAGAAGAAAACACATGTTCTTTACAAGTTAACCAGTAAGGGCATAAATGACTAGCATGATGGAAGGCTTATATTAAAATGCAACAGAATAAATACAACATGAGTATATAGTTATAAAAGAAGGAATAGACATGGTAATTGCAAGTTAAGCAAGTAAAAGACATGAAAAATGCAGCAACAATTGGGATAACAGTCAAGTACAGGACAACAACAAGAAGTCACACCAAATATGTAAATACAACAACCACAACTCAAGGTAAGGGCACAACCGAATACACGGGAAATAGATATCACCTCATAATGCATGTCCCTCATACTCACCTCCACGGAAACACCCTTCATGCCATGATCTCACCATAACATACAAACATAACAATATAAATGAAATGGAACGGCATCACCCTTCGTGCTTTACACTCTTCCTCACATGATAATGAATATAAAATGGCACGGCATCACCCTTTGTACTTTACACTCTTCCTTACCAAGCATATGTAAATAAATGACAAACAAGACAAAAAGCATAAATAACATCAAGGAGAGTGCTTAAACGGATAATCCAATCACATTCCAAATCAAAACTTTCCAAGTCAACAATGGTCCAAAAACCCTCGATAATCGAATTATGCAAATACTTCCACGAATCTCATAAATGATCCACAGCACATGTATATAGTCTAGCATCTCAAGAATATCGGTTGTAGTAATGTAGTAATGATTTCGCATAGAGATGGCCGAATTAGACACATTAATGTATTATTACAATTTCCATCAAGTTCGATCAAGTTACAACAAACTAAGTCTTGATATCTGCCACTTAATATTACATCGTTAATACCTAAGAGTCAAGTAAGGCATTTAACAGAATGTCACAAATTCTAAAAGCACAAATATAACATAATCCACCCCCCAAGCATGATAAATCCTGACACATACATATAAGTTCGTCACCTCATATATGTATCACCCCCGCATGTGGCAAACAATGGCAAATAGGAGGAAAAATTCCCTCAACAATGCTAGGGAAAACACTTACCTCAATTCGGCCAATCCAACACCCAATTTAGTCTTTTCCTCTACAAATTCACCTCTTCTCAACTCAATCTAGCCAATGATGATTTGAATACACCACACAATGCAAGAGAAAACAATCCCAATTAATAAAAATATGATTTGTATTCAAAATTTAAAAATGTCAACAAAAGTCAGACCCTGAGCCTGCCCGATCAAAACACGGGCCTAAGGGTAGGTCTTGACTACCCATACCCTCACGAGTCCAAATATATGTTTTATTTTCAAATCCGAGTCTTATTCGACTCTTAAATCTCAAATTTTCATTTTCAAAACTTTGACAAAATCCCCAAATTTTTCCATAGATTTCCATGAACTTGATGTTAAATCTTGTATAAAATCATGAAATATAGTTAAAAATTGGTTAAAGACACTTACCCAATAATTTAGTATGAAAATCCCCTCTCAAAATCGTCTTACCTTGAAGCTAGGGTTCAAAAATGTGAAGAATGAAGCAAAAATCAAGAATTCTCAACATTTAAGCGGCTGCAGATGTTGCATTTGCGCCAGGGGGTTCGCAAATTCCACCCTCGCAAATGCGGGAGAACTATCGCAATTGTGAACATGACAGATTCCTGTTGAGGTTGCATTTGTGACAAAATCTTCACAAATACGATGGAAGGACCTTTGCAAATGCGGCAGAGTCCTTCGCAAATGCGAACTCTGTCGAGCAACTCAGATCTTGCAAATGCGATAGCTGCTTCACAATTGCGGTTGTCGCATTTGCGACTAATACATCGAAAATGTAATGATACCAGTACCAGCTGTCACACCTCCTTTTTCTTACTACACCCCCGAAAAGAAGTATATGGTGAGTTTCTCCAATTTAAGTAACAATCAAAACGAGATTTACTATTAAAAGATTCAGAGTCACCACTTGGGATATTTATGGTGTCCTAAGTCACCGGTTTAGAATCCCGAATCGAGGAAAAAAATGACTCTGTTTAACAGTCCGCGAACCAAAAATCCGAGTAAGAAATTCTGTTAACCTGGGAGAAGGTGTTAGGCATTCCCGAGTTCCGTGATTCTAGCACGGTCGCTCAACTGTCATATTTGGCTTGAATTATCTGATTTTAAACAATTATGAACCTATGTGCAAATTTTAACTTTTAACCGCTTTTATTAAAAAAACTTAAAGAAGATTGCAGCATTATTAAAACACGTCTCGAATCACGTCACATAAATGCACCCGTGGTTTCTGACATATTTTAACATCATTGAGATTTGGATTTGAGTCACATAAATGCGCACCCGAATTTAGAAAAGTAATGTTATTGAACACGCGCCTAAAGCAACTACGCGTTTGCACTTTGCAAGGGCCATGGAATTTTCTAAATGGCATGCCTTGGAATCTAAGGATCAAATGTTAATTGAGCGAGGGCCATGCATTAGAAATCATTTGGAGATGAAGTGTACATCAACTAATGGAATTTTGTACAACAAGCTGATGCTTGAATTTTTTTCTTTTTCTTAAAGACTTGGAGCATGATCTTCTTTAGCTCAACGTTAATGCTCAATTCGGGGAATTAAAACATTAATTCAAGAAAAGGTTCTCACACTCTTTTTTTTTAATGCTAATTCATTATTAGTTATTCCTTAGCAAACATTTCCCCCTTTGTGAATATACAATTGCCCTTTTCTTATATCTACCCACATTTATGCTATTAAATTAAAAGAGAGCCCCACCAAACTATGATTAATAGAAATTGAATATACATCTACTAATAATTAGAGGAACACTTAAATCAATTTGTAACCACAGGTCAAAAAGTAAACCAACAACAGAGTAAAGCATCACAGGGCCGAATTTACTTTAGCAATCAACTAACAAAAGAAAACACATGCCTTTTGAATTATTCAACTCATGATTTAATAACCAAAGTTAACTGACAATTCTAGATTCATTTGAGCACACGATTAAATTATTGAAACTATTCGAGCATGAACACCTACTTAAGATCAAGACATATGATAGAATAATAAAAATTTACAGAGAGAAGCATATGAATAGGAAGCATGATAAACCCATTTGCAAACAACATTGAACCAACAACAATTTGGGGGGGGGGGGACATTTCAATTGAAGGATTTCTAACCTTTTGCTGCATACAAAGAAACTAAACCCAAATTAGATGGTGATTAAAACCTTAGACCGGCAACCATGGAAAGAACGGGAAACGAACAACGACTAACCATGACCTCGACGCTCACCGGAAAGCTCAGACTAAATCAGAAAACAAACCCAACGAACTCCATGACATTAGCTCCTGATCTGGAGTTGCCTCTTGGCTGATGGAATTTTCAATATGGTTTTGTTTATGAGGAAGAAGATGAACTGATGAGGGTAGGATCTCTATGGCTGCGGCGCTGATTTAAGTCCGTTTTTTTACTGCCCATGTATATAGAGTGTATATCCACCCCCCTTTTTTTCGTTTCTCTATTTTCTTTGAACCTCTCCCCCTTTCTCCCTTAATTCACTCAAGCTTTCAAATTTCAAAGTCTCTCCGGATCTTTTTTTTTTGTTCCTCCCCCTTAATGTCTGATTTACAGCCCCTTAAATGGACATTCCCTTAGTGCACTCAGCACTATCACTCTTATCTCTTCAATTTTTAATTCCCCACTTAATAGTGCTTATAATTTAATACATCTATTGTGCCCCCTAGCAATTGTTAGCAGCCCCTAAGTTAAACCCATAACCTCTGTTGATTAACCCTTAAATTATTAGCAGCCCCCCTATATTCAACTAACCTCTCAATATCCAATTCCAAATTTTCCCCTAAACTACCTCTTGAATTACATTGCAGGATCAAAAAACTGGGTCAAATTGACCCATAGTCAATCAAACAGGGACCTTTAAAAAGGCCCGAATTGATTTCTCCTGAACCTCAAATGGGTCAGTCAAATCCTAGGGACCAATTGACCTAAATTAATATGTTCAAACAATTAATTCAAATCCAATACTCTTTATCCAGAATCAGAGAACAAAAGGAAACTAAGAGGTTTGAAATTTTAAACTACTTCTAAGATTGACTAACAATATTTACAGAAATAGGAACTACAATAAAAAACAATTACTAAAACCTAGTTCCATCCCACGGTTAAGCTGGGTCACAGAAAAAAGAAAAGAAGAAACTGAAATACTTAAAAACAACTTAGAACAGAGGAACTCACCGTTCGGGCCCTAATTTGAAATTATCACCCTAAGTCGAAATCTCAAAATTCTTCTTCCACCTTTGATTTTGACCAAAATAGGTCTCGATCATGTGTTCTCAGATGAAAACACATGACCGAGATGCATTTTGGTCTTAACCATCGCTCAATCGCCGGCTTTAGGGTTTTGTAAAAATTAGGTTTCATTTCTGATTTGAGATTCGACGAGTTTCAAAGGTATTTGAGGAAAGCTGAGTAGGGATTTGGGAAGATGAGGTCCTAGTGGCTACTGGGTGTTGATTTGGAGTCCATCGGAGCCGGCGCCGCCATCAGAAGGGGGTGGGGAAAGATGGCGGCTACTAGGGTCCCTGGCTAAGATTGGATATTCGAACAAGTCCATGAATATTTGAAGGAAGCGGGGTTGGGATTTGGAAATGTGAGGTACTGGTGGTTTAGGGGTGTAGTTTTAGGGGCCATAGGAACCGACACTGCCACCGGAAAAAGGGAGGATTTGGGGGCAGCGGGCTAAGGTTCCTCGGCTCTGAAGGAGACAAGTTTGAGATAAATGAGGAGAGAGGGGAGTGTTTTAGGGGTGGGCATATATTAAAAATGGACTAATTAACGTGGACCGTTGGATCAATGAAAATCAATAGTCCAGATTAAATAGGGGGCAAAACGGGGTCGTTTTAGAGTTAATGGGGGCTGGGTCAGTCTCTTAGGAATGGGTCGGGGATGGGTCATGGGTGAGGGGTTTGAGACCGTTTTATCAAATCGATTCAACGGCCAAATCAAAGGGCCTCTAAACGACGTCGTTTGGCTCTTGGTAGGGGCGGACCGGGTTGGGCATGGAATTGGGCCTGGTTTAAGGGGTTTCAAGGGTTTGGGGGGGGGGGGAATCCGTTTGGGCCTGGAGAAATTGGCCCAATTAAATACTCCTTTCTCTTCAATTTTCTTTTATTTTCAAATCCTTTTTAATTCCTTTGTCTTCTTCCAAAATTAAAATAAAACCTAGATCAAAATTATAAATCAAATTAACCTATCAAATTAACTCATAATTACCACATAAAAACAAATGAAAGGAAACACTACCAAAATTCAAAAAATAAAATTAAAAGGCGCAAAATAAACTATTTTGTGGTTTTCCCATTCTATAAAACAACTAATTTTTACTTAATGCTGAAATGTAGATGTAAATCCTAAAGTGCAAATGCAACATATTTTTGTATTTTTATTAATTTAAACAAATAAATGCGCACACAAAAAATGCAAATAATAGTTGGAAATCACGAAAATTCATAAAATTGCACAAAAAATGAAAGATTTTTTTATTTTGAATTTTTGGGAGTGATTCGTGTGAGGCAAAATCACGTGCTCACACCAGCTATCAAAAACTATGAAATATCCTTCCAAAACCAATCCAAAACTCACCCGAGCCCCCGAGGCTCCAAATCAAATATACACACAAGTCTAAAAACACAACATGAACTAGCTCATGTGCTCAGATCATAAAAATAACTTCTAAAACCACGAATTGGATGCCAAAATGCATGAAAATCAAACTTAAATTTCAAGAACTTCTAGAATCACAACCGAGCATCCAAACCTTATCAAATCAACTCCGAATGATGCCAAAATTTGCAAGAAAGTTCCATATGACAAGATGAACCTACTCGAAGCTTCACATCACACATGACAACCTCTAAACGATGAATCACACCTCAAGCCGAAATCAATGAAATTTAAAACTTCAACTTCCACAAATGATGCCGAAACCTATCAAATCACCTCCGAATGACATCAAAATTTGCACACAAGTCACATTTGATATTACGGACCTATTCTAATTTCCAGAATTAGAATCCAACCCCGATTTCAAAAAGTACACTCCCGGTCAAACTTTTCAAAAATCCAACTTTCGCCATTTCGAGTCAAATTCGACTACGGACCTCCAAATCACAATATGGATGCATTCCTAAGTCCAAAATCACCCAACGAATCTAATGGAACTAACGAAACTCCATTCCGAAGTCAAATGCTAAAAAGTCAAACTTGGTCAACTCTTCCAACTTAGAACTTACATCTTGAAGTTCATTCTTCCAAATTGCTCCTGGATAACTTGAAAATCAATACCAACAATTTATGCAAGTCATAATACATCATGCGGAAATAACCTTGTCCCAATAGGAAGCATATGTAAATAAATTGCAAACAAGACAGGAAACATAAATAATATCAAGGAGAGTGCTTAAACGGATAATCCAATCACTTTACAAACCACAACTTTCCAAGTCAACAATGGTTCAATAATCCTCGAGAACTGAATTATTCCAATACTTCCAGGAATCTTATAAATGATCCACAACACAAGTATAGAGTCTAGCATCTCAAGAATATCAGTTGTAGTAATGTAGTAATGCTTTCACATAGAGATGGCCGGATTAGACACATTAATGTATTCTTACAATTTCCATCAAGTTTGATCAAGTTACAACAAACTAAGTCTTGATATCTACCACATAATATTATGTCCTTAATACCTAAGAGTCAAGTAAGGCATTTAATAGAATGTCACAAAATTCTACAAACACAAATTTAACATAATCCACCCCCGAGCATGATTAACACTTGCACATACATATATGCTTGTCACCTCATATATTTATCACCCCATCATGTGGAAAATAATGGCAAATAGGAGTAAAAATTCACTCAACAAAGCTAGGCAAAATACTTACCTCAATTCGGACAATCTAACACTCAATTTAGTCTTTTTTTCTACAAATTCGCCTCCGCTTGACTGAATTTAGCCAATGACTACTTGAATACACCACACAATGTAAGAGAAAATAATCCCAATTAATAAAACCATGATTTTCATTCAATTTCTAAAAAAGTCAACAAAAGTCAAATCCTTGGCCCGCCCGGTGAAAACTCGGGTCCAAAGGTAGGTCTTGGCTACCCATAGCCTCACGAGTCAAAATATATGTTTTGTTTTCAAATCCAAGTCTTATTCGACTCTTCAATCTCAAATTTTTATTTTTCAAAACTTTGATAAAATCCCCAAATATTTCCATAGATTTCCCATGAATTTGATGTTAAATCTTGTACAAAATCATGAAACATAATTGAAAATTGGTTAAAGACACTTACCCAATGATTTGGTATGAAAATCCCCTCTCAAAACCATCTCATCTCGGAGCTAGGTTTCAAAAATGTGAAGAATGAAGCAAAAACCCAAAATTCTCAGCACTTAACATGCTGCAGATGTCGCATTTGCGACAAGGGGTTCGCAAATGCGGGAGAACTATCGCAATTGTGAACGTGACAGATTCCTCTGAGGTCGCACTTGCGACAAAATCTCCACAAACGTTATGGAAGGACTTTCGCAAATGCAGCAGAGTCCTTTGGAAATGCGAACTCTACCCAGCAACTCAAACCTCGCAAATGCGATGGCTGCTTCCCCAATACATCACAAATGCGATGATACCATTACCATCAATAAAAAATAATGAAAAATCCTTCCGAAACCAATCCGAAACTCACCCGATCCCTAGGGGCTCCAAACCAATACACACACAAGTCTAAAAACACAACACGAACTCGCTCGCACGCTCAAATCATCAAAATAACTTCTAAAACCATGAGTCAGATGCCAAAACGCATGAAAATCAAGCTTAAACTTCAAGAACTTCTAGAATCACAACCGAGCATCCGAACCCTATCAAATTAACTCCGAATGGCGTCAAACTTTGCAGGCAGGTTCCAGGTGACAAGACGAACCTACTCTAAGCTTCACATCACACATGAAAACCTCTAAATGATGAATCACACCTTAAGCTGAAATCAATAAACTTTGAACCTTCAACTTTCACAACTGATGCTGAAACCTATCAAATCACGTCTGAATGACCTCAAAATTCGTACCCAAGTCACATTTTACATTACGGATCTATTTCAACTTCTGGAATCGAAATCCTACCTCGATATCATAAAGTCCGTTCCCAGTCAAACTTCCCAAAAATTCAACTTTCGCCATTTCGAGCCAAATTCAACTACGGGCCTCCAAATTTCAATCCGAACGAACTCCTAAGTCCAAAATCACCCAAAGAATCAAACGGAACTGACGAAACTCCATTCTGAGGTCAAATGCAAAAAAGTCAAACTTGGTCAACTCTTCCAACTTAGAACTTAAATCTTGATGTTCATTCTTCCAAATTGGTCCCAGGTAACTTGAAAACTAATATCGATGATTTATGCAAGTCATAATACATCATGCGGAGATACTCGAGCCCTTTTAAATACCAAGCGAAGTGCAGATTCCTAAAATGACCAGTCGAGTCGTTACAGTAAGGGGGTTGCAAGATAAAGCATCGTAGCAATAGAGGAATTTAAACAACTATTACACCTTGAACCGGTAATAATAAGTGAAAACAGCAAACAAAAAGTTCACGACATCACCTTTTGTGCTTTTACTGTCAACCTCATCAGATAATCTATAATAGGAACGTGCACGGCATCACGCTTCATATTTTATCACTCAACCTCACAATATAAATATTAGAAGCATACACGGCATCACCCTTCATGCTTTATCACTCATCCTCGCCATATAAATAATAAGAACATGCACGACATCACCCTTCATGCTTTATCACTCAACCTCACCCAAATAATAGACAACAATGATAGAGGGATAGAAATAACAACATCAAGTCCTACTTCAACACTTAGTCACACAATACCAATCTCAACTTTGAGCCAATCAAAACCAAATTCAGTGGAACATGATAGGAAATGGCTCAACACATCAAATAGATTATCTAAACATGAATAATATGATAAAAAATACAACATTTACAAGAATAAGACTTACTCACATGCTATGGCTCCACAACAATGTATAGATACTAGTAACCTCACCTATACGTTTTACTCAACATCCAAACACGTAACAAATAAGCAAGTAATACATAATCCCTCAAGCTAAGGTTATCCACGACACTTACCTCGCTTCACAGCCAAACTCAAGGCTCAATCACCTCTTTTCCTCTAGATTCCACCTCCAATCCACTCGTATCTAGTAATAGTTAACTTAATAATATCAATTATCGCTAAAGAAATCAATTCCAATGCATAATTATAGGTTTTCCAACATTTTCCCCAAAAAGTCAAAAACCAACCCCGGGCTGCTTGGTCAAAACTCGAGGTTCGGACCAAAACCCATTCACCCCCGGGCCTAAATAAAGCGAAGGAAAAACACTTACCTCAATTCGGCCAATCCAACACTCAATTTAGTATTTTTCTCTACAAATTCGCCTCTTCTCAACTCAATTTAGCCAATGACGACTTGAATACACCACACAATGCAAGAGAAAACAATCCCAATTAATAAAACTATGATTTGTATTCAATTTCTAAAAAAGTTAACAAAAGTCAAACCCTGAGCCTGCCCGATCAAAACCCGGGTCTAAGGGTAGGTCTTGACTACCCATACCCTCACGAGTCCAAATATATATTTTGTTTTCAAATTCGAGTCTTATTCGACTCTTAAATCTCAAATTTGCATTTCAAAACTTTGACAAAATCCCCAAAATTTTCCATAGATTTTCCATGAACTTGATGTTAAATCTTGTATAAAATCATGAAATATAGTTAAAAATTGGTTAAAGACACTTACCCAATGATTTGGTACGAAAATCCCCTCTCAAAATCATCTTACCTTGAAGCTAGGATTTAAAAATGTGAAGAATGAAGCCAAAACCAAGAATTCTCAATATTTAAGAGGCTGCAGATGTCGCATTTGTGCCAGGGTTCGCAAATTCCACCCTCGCAAATGCGGGAGAACTATCGCAATTGTGAACATGACAGATTCCTGCTGAGGTTGCATTTGTGACAAAATCTTCGCAAATACGATGGAAGGACCTTTGCAAATGCGGCAGAGTCCTTCGCAAATGCGAACTCTGTCCAGCAACTCAGAATTTGCAAATGCGATGGCTGCTTCACAATTGCGGTTGTCGCATTTGCGACTAATATATCAGAAATGTGATGATACCAGTACCAGCTGTCACACCTCCTTTTTCTTACTACACCACCGGAAAGAAGTATATGGTGAGTTTCTCCAATTTAAGTAACAATCAAAACGAGATTTACTATTAAAAGATTTAGAGTCACCACTTGGGAGATTTATGGTGTCCTAAGTCACTGGTTTAGAATCTCGAATCGAGGAAACAAATGACTCTGTTTAACAGTCCGCGAACCAAAAATCCGAGTAAGGAATTCTGTTAATCTGGGAGAAGGTGTTAGGCATTCCCGAGTTCCGTGATTCTAGCACGGTCGCTCAACTGTCATATTTGGCTTGAATTATCTGATTTTAAACAATTATGAACCTATGTGCAAATTTTAACTTTTAACCGCTTTTATTAAAAAAATTTAAAGAAGATTGCAGCGTTATTAAAACACGTCTCAAATTACGTCACATAAATGCACCCGTGGTTTCTGACATATTTTAACATCGTTGAGATTTGGATTTGGGTCACATAAATGCGCACCTGAATTTAGGAAAGTAATGTTATTAAACACGCGCCTAAAGCAACTACGCGTTTGCACTTTGCAAGGGCCATGGAATTTTCTAAATGGCACGCCTTGGAATCTAAGGATCAAATGTTAATTGAGCGAGGGCCATGCATTAGAAATCATTTGGAGATGAAGTGTACATCAACTAATGGAATTTTGTACAACAAGCTGATGCTTGAATTTTTTTCTTTTTCTTAAAGACTTGGAGCATGATATTCTTTAGCTCAACGTTAATGCTCGATTTGGGGAATTAAAACATCAATTCAAGAAAAGGTTCTCACACTCTTTTTTTCTAATGCTAATTCATTATCAGTTATTCCTTAGCAAACATTTCCCCCCTTTGTAAATATACAATTGCCCTTTTCTTATATCTGCCCACATTTATGTTATTAGATTAAAAGAAAGCCCCACCAAACTTTGATTAATAGAAATTGAATATACATCTACTAATAATTAGAGGAATACTTAAATCAATTTGTAACCACAGGTCAAAAAGCAAACCAACAACTGAGTAAAGCATCACAGGGCCGAATTTACTTTAGCAATCAACTAACAAAAGAAAACACATGCCTTTTGAATTATTCAAATCATGATTTAATAACCAAAGTTAACTGACAATTCTAGATTCATTTGAGCACGATTAAATTATTATAACTATTCGAGCATGAACACCTACTTAAGATCAAGACATATGACAGAATAATAAAAATTTACAGAGAGAAGCATATGAATAGGAAGCATCATAAACCCATTTGCATACAACATTGAACCAACAGCAATTTAGGGGTGGACATTTCAATTGAAGGATTTCTAAACTTTTGCTGCATACAAAGAAACGAAACCCAAATGAGATGCTGATTAAAACCTTAGACCGGCAACCATGGACAGAACGGGAAACGAACAACGACTAACCTTGACCTCGACGCTCACCGGAAAGCTCAGAGTAAATCAGAAAACAGACCCAACGAACTCCATGACATTAGCTCCTGATCTGGAGTTGTCCCTTGGCTGATGGAATTTTTGTTCTGGTTTTGTTTATGAGGAAGAAGATGAACTGATGAGGGTAAGAGCTCTATGGCTGCGGCGTTGATTTCAGTCCGTTTTTTTTCCTGCCCATGTATATAGAGTGTATATCCAGCCCCCAACCCTTTTTTTTCGTTCTCTATTTTCTTTGAACCTTTCTCCTTTGAACCTCTCCCCCCTTCTCCCTTAATTCACTCAAGCTCTCAAATTTCAAAGTCTCTCCGGATCTTTTTTTTTGTTCCTCCCCCTTAACGTCTGATTTACAGCCCCTTAAATGGACATTCCCTTAGTGCACTCAGCACTATCACTCTTATCTCTTCAATTTTTAATTTCCCACTTAATAGTGCATATAATTTAATACATCTATTGTGCCCCCTAGAAATTGTTAGCAGCCTCTAATTTAAACCCATAACCTCTGTTGATTAACCCTTAAATTATTAGCAGCCCCCTATATTCAACTAACCTCTCAATATCCAATTCCAAATTTCCCCCCTAAACTACCCTTTGAATTACATTGCAGGATTAAAAAACTGGGTCAAATTGACCCAAAGCCAATCAAACAGGGACCTTTAAAAAGGCCCGAAATGATTCCTCCTGAACCTCAAATGGGTCAGTCAAATCCTAGGGACCAATTGACTTAAATTAATAGGTTCAAACAATTAATTCAAATCCAATACTCTTTATCCAGAATCAGAGAACAAAAGGAAACTGAGAGGTTTGAAATTTTAAACTACTTCTAAGATTGACTAACAATATTCACAGAAATAGGAACTACAATAAAAAACAATTACTAAAAACTAGTTCCATCCCACGGTTAAGGTGGGTCACAGAAAAAAGAAAAGAAGAAAAAAAAGAAGAAACTGAAATACTTAAAAACAACTTAGAACAGAGGAACTCATCGTTCAGGCCCTAATTTGAAATTATCACCCTAAGTCGAAATCTCAAAATTTTTCTTCCACCTTTGATTTTGACCAAAATGGGTCTCGATCATGTGTTCTCAGATGAAAACACATGACCGAGATCCATTTTCGTCTTAACCATCGCTCAATCGCCGGCTTTAGGATTTTGTCAAAATCAGGTTTCATTTCTGATTTGAGATTCGACGAATTTCAAGGGTATTTGCGGAAAGCTGAGTTGGGATTTGGGAAGATGAGGTCCTAGTGGCTACTGGATGTTGATTTGGGGTCCATCGGAGCCGGCGCCGCCACCAGAAGGGGGTGGGGAAAGATGGCGGCTACTAGGGTTCCTAGCTAAGATTGGATATTCGAACAAGTCCATGAATATTTGAAGGAAGCGGGGTTGGGATTTGAAAATGTGAGGTGCTGGTGGTTTAGGGGTGTAGTTTTAGGGGCCATAGGAACCGGCGCCGCCACCGGAAAAGGGGAGGATTTAGGGGCGGCGGGCTAGGGTTCCTCGGCTCTGAAGGAGACAAGTTTGAGAGAAATGAGGAGAGAGGGGAGTGTTTTAGGGGTGGGTATATATTAAAAATAGAATAATTAATGTGGATCGTTGGATCAGTGGAAATCAATGGTCCAGATTAAACAGGGGGCAAAACGGGGTCGTTTTAGAGTTTAATGGGGGCTGGGTCAGTCTCTTTGGAATGGGTCGGGGATGGGTCATGGGTGAGGGCTTTGAGACCGTTCGATCAAATCGATTCAACGGCCCAGATCAAAGGGCCTCTAAACGACGTCGTTTGGCTCTTGGTAGGGGCGGACCGGGTTGGGGCATGGAATTGGGCCTGGTTTAATGGGTTTCAAGGG